>CAKJTW010000252.1:0-176688 GCA_917880005.1 Nanger dama | reverse complement strand
GGTCAGGGTTAGGTATTAGGTTAGGGTTAGGTTTAGGTTATGATTTGGTTTACGGTTAGACTTAGAGTTAGGCTTCAGTGTTAGTAAGTTTAGGTTAGCATTAGTGTTAGTGTTAGTTTTAGGCTAGGCTTAGGTTTATGGTCAGGTCAGGCCTAGGCTTTGGGTTGGGGGTTAGGTTAGGGCTAGGTTAGGGTTAGAAGTTAGGGTAGTGTTAGAATTAGGTTAGTGGCTAGGGTTTAGGGGTTAGGTTAGGGCTTGGGCTGGGGTTAGGCTTGAGATTTGGGCTAGAGTTGGGATAGGGGTTAGGGTTAGAGCTGGGATTGTGGCTCTGGTTTCAAGTTGGGGTTGGGGTTAGGTTTAGTGTTGGGGCTTGGGGTTAGGGCTAGATTTTAGATTTAGGCTTGGGTTTAGGTTAGGCTCGGCTTGGGGTTAGTGTTAGTGCTGGGGTTAGGGGAGTCGGTTAGGCTTGCATGTTAGGGTTAGGTTTAGGTTGAAGTTAGGTGAGGGGCTAGGGTTAGGTTTAGGGTTAGGAATAGGGTAAAGTTATACTAGAGTTAGTGTTAGGGTAGGAACTAGGCTAGGGTTAGGTTAGTGTTTAGTGTTATGGTTAGGTTAGAGTTAAGGGAAGGGATAGGGCTAGGCGTTAGGTTAGGGGTTAGGGATAGTGTCAGGTTTAAGGTTAGGGTTAGGAATGAGGGTAACGGTTAGGGTTAGGGTTTATGGATAGGTTAGATAAGAGTGTAGGCTTTAGGTTAGGGTTAGTGCTAGTGCTAGGGTTAGAGCTAGGCCTAGGGCTTTGTTTAGGTTACGTAAGGGATAGGGCTGGGTTGACGTTGGGGTTACGTTTAGGTTAAAGTTAGCATTACTATTAGGTTTATTGTTAGGGTTAAGATTAGGTTAAGTGTTAGGTTAGGTTAGGGTTAGGATAGGTTAGGGTTAGGTTTGGGGGGGAAGGGGTTAAGTTTAGGTCTGCTAAGGGTTAGGGTTACGGTGAGGATAGGGTTAGGCTTGGGCTGGTGTTAGGTCAGGTTGGCGTTAGGGCTAGATTTCGTGTTAGGTTAGGCTGCCTAGGTCAGGCCTAGGGCCACCGCCAGGCCTGGGGTTAGGCCAGCATATGTCATGGCCAGTGCCAGGCCAGGCCAAGGCCAGGGCCTAGGCCAGGCTAGGCTAGGCCAGTGCTACCTTAGGCCTAGGGCAATCAGAAGAGGTCCAGTGCCAGGGCTAGGCCTTTGGCCAGGCCAGGCCAGGCTAGCTGCCACCCTAGGCCTAGGTTAGAAGAGCTCCAGGGCTAGGCTAGGCCAGGCCAGGCTAGGCGCTTTGCTAAGGCCAGAGCCACGGGGTAGGGCTAGGCTAGGGCTAGTGGACTCAGAGTCACCTAGGCCTAGGCCAGAAGAGATTTAGGCCAGCAACAGGGTTAGAGCTAGGGTCAGGCCTAGGTCAGGGGCCCAGGCCTAGGGCCAGGCCAGGGCCAGAGCTAGCGCTAGCGCTACTCCAGGCTTAGGGGCAGAAGAGGCTTCAGGCCATGGCCGGGGCTAGTGCTCTTGGCCAGGCCAGGGCCAGGACTAGTGTAGCAGGAAGGTCAGCATAATTCTTAGGCCTAGGTAGAAGAGCTTTAGGCCAGGGTAGGGGCTAGGGCCTTTGGCTAGGGCTTAGGCTACGCTTTAGGTCAGGGCTAGGGAGCTTCCAGGGTAGGCCTAGGTTAGGGGTTAGATTAACTTTAGGCTAGGGTTGGGGTTATCGCTACCTTAGGCCTAGGGTTAAAAGAGGCCTAGCTTTAGGTTAGGGTTAGGGTCTTAGTTAGGGTTAGGTTAGGGCCAGGCTAGGTTTCCAGGGCTTGGCTGAGGGCAGCGGTTACAGTTAGGTTTAGGTTAGGCCTTAGGTTAGGTTAGGGTGGGAGTTAGGCTTAGGGTTAGGCTTGGCTTAGGTTTAGGTTAGGTTCGGCAAGGGTTAGGGCCTGGTTTAGGTTAGGACTAGGGCTTGTTTTAGGATTAGGCCTAGGATTAGGCCTAGGGCTGGGTCAGCGTTACCCCAGCTTAGGCTAGAAGCAGCTTCGGGTTAGGCGTAGGGTTAGGGTTAGAGCCAGTGTTAGGATTAGGTTAGGCCAGGGCTAGCTGTTAGGCTAGGCCGGGTTAAGGCTAGGCCTGGTTTAGGCAGGTTAGGGCTAGGTTTAGCCGCTACTAATAGGCTTAGAGCTAGAAGAGGTTAAGGTTAGGGCTAGGGTTAGGGCTTTTGCTGTGGCTAGGATTAGGCTAGGTTTATGGTTAGGGTGTGGTCTAGGTTAAGGATAGCGTTAGGCCAGGGCTAGGGTTAGGTTTAGGGTTAGGCTAGGGCTAGGTATGGTGTTACTCTTAGGTTTAGGGTTAAAACGACATTTAGGCCTAGGGGCAGTGGCCATGGTTAGGAGGCAGCAGTAGCCTAGGCTTAAGGCCAGAGCTTGTTTTAGGCCAGGCCAGGGTTTGGGCTTGGATTAGGCTAGGGCTTAGCCACCTCGCTGCTAAGGCAAGGGCTAGGCTAGGACCTAGGGGCTAGGTTAGGACCTAGGTTAGGTCAGGGGCTATGGTTTGTTTTAGGCTAGGATTAGGTTAGGGCCCAGGGTTAGGGCTTAGGCAGCATTAGGCTAGCATTAGGCTAGGGGGTTAGTTTTAGGGCTAGGCTTAGGCTTGGGTCAGGCGCATAGGGTAAGTGTTAGCGTTAGGGTTAGCATTAGCATTAGGGTTAGTGTTAGGTTTAGAGTTAGGTTTAGAAGTTAGGTTAGTGCTAGAATTAGGGTTAGGGGTGGGGTTAGGGTTAGGGTTAGTGGCTAGGGCTAGGCTAGGGTTCGGGCCTGGGTTAGGGCTGAGGCCTGAGGTAGAGCTGGCACTGCGTTGGGGTTAGAGCTGAGACTGTAGCTTGGTTTTGGGTTGGGGTTGAGGCCAGGTTAGTGTTGAGGCTAGGGCTATGGTTAGGGCCAGACTTGGGGTGACGGTTAGGCTGAGGTTGCGGTTAGTGCTACTGCTGGGGTTAGGGGTTAGGTTTGGTGTTAGGGTTAGGCCTAGGCTAGGTTTGAGGCTTACGGTTAGGGTTAGGTTAGGGTTGGGATTATGTTAAGGTTAGTGTTAGGTTAGGGTGAAGGTTAGGCTTGAGGTTTAGGTTAGGTTAGGGTTGGGGTTAGGGGTTAGTGTTACTCTTACGCTTAGGGTTAGAAGAGGTTTAATGTTAGGTTAGGGTTAGGGTTGGTGTTAGGGTTTTGGTTTAGGTTAGGCTTAGGGTTAGCATTAGCGTTACTCTTAGGTTTAGGGTTAGAAGTGTTTTAGGCTAGGGGTAAGGGTTAGTCGTTTTGGTTAGAGTTAGGATTAGGGTTAGGGTTAGGGGTTAGAGTTACTCTCGGGTTTAGGGTTAGAGGGTTTAGGGTTAGTGTGGGGTTAGGATTAGGCTAGGGTTAAGATTAGGGTTTAGGCTTCAGGGTTAGGTTAGGGTTAGGGTTGGGTTTAGCGTTTTCTTATGTTTAGGGCAGAAGAGGTTTAGGGTTAGAGTTAGGGTTAGGTTAGTGTTTTCAGTGAGGTTAGTGTTAGAGATAGTGTTAGGTTTAGGCCAGCTGCTAGTCTTAGGTTTAGGGTAGGAAGAGTTTTAGGGTTAGGGCTAGAGTTAGGGTTAGGGGTTTGGTTAGGCCTAGGGTGACCTCTAGTGTTAGGCTTGGCAGTTAGGGTTAGGTTTAGGTTTCGTGTTAGGTTAAGTTTAGGGGTTGGGCTAAGGTTAGGATTAGCATTACTCTTGGGTTTAGGGTTAGGTGCGGCTTAGTTTTAGGGTTAGGGGCTTGGTTAGGGTAGGTTAGGGCCAGGTTTAGAGTTAGCGTTTGGTTTAGGGTTAGGGTAGGGGTTACGGTTAGGTTTATGGTTTGGTCTAGGTTAGGTTAGTTTTAGGGTTAGCTCTTAGGGCTAAGGCTTTTTAGGTCTAGGTTAGGTTCGGGTTAGAATTATATTTGGCCTAGTGTTAGGCTAGGGTTTGGTTTAGTGGGGTTAGGTTAGGTTAGGGGCTTAGGGTTAGGGCTAGAGTGTTACTCTTAGGTTTAGGGTCAGAAGAGGTCTAGGGTTAGGGTTAGGGTTAGGGGTTTTGGTTAGGGTTAGGTTAGGGCTAGGTTTAGAGTTAGCACTTGGCTTAGGGTTAGGGTTAGGGTTACGGTTAGGTTTATGGCTTGGCTTAGGGGTTAGGGTTAGTCTAAGGTTAGTTTTAGGATAGGGTTTTTAGGTTTAGGTTAGGGTTCGGGTTAGAATTATGTTTTGGTTTAGGGTTAGGTTAGTGCTTAGTTTAGTGTTAGGTTAGGGTTAGGGTTAGGGGCTGGGTTAGCATTACACTTAGGTTTAGGGTCAGAAGAGGTTTAGGTTTAGGGTTAGGTTAGAGTTAGGTTAGGGTTAGGGTTGGGTTTAGGGTTAGGGTTAGGAGTTTTGTTTATGGTTAGGGTAGGTTTAGGTTAGGATTAGGTAGGTTAGGGTTAGTGTTATGGTTCAGGCTATGGATAGGTTTAGGACTAGGGCTATTGCTAGGGCTAGGGCTAGGGCTAGGGCTAAGACTAGGGTTTGGGGTTAGTGCTTAGTGTTATGGTTAGGGTTAGAGTTAAGGGTAGGGATAGGGTTAGGGTTAGGGGTTAGGGATAGTTTTAGGTTAAGTTTAAGGTTAGGAATTAAAGTTAGGGTTAGGTTAGTATTTAGTGTTAGGATTAGGAAAGAGCTTAGGCCTAGGATATGTTTCAAGGTTAAAGTTAGTGTTAGGTTAGACTTAGGCCCAGGGCCATGGTTAGGTTTATGGTAGGGTAGAGTAGGATTGGCCTTGAGGGTCGGGTTTAGGGTTAAGTTCAGCGCCATTATTAGGTTTATTGCTAGGTTAGGTTAGGCTAGGGGTTTCATGTTAGGGTTAGGTTAGGATTATGTTAGGGTTAGGGTTAGGGTAGGGTTATGGCTATGGTTGGTGTTAGGGTTAAGTTTAGGTTTAGGGTTAGTCTTAGGCTTAGGGGTTAGAGTTTGTTTTAGGTTAGGGCTAGGGCTTGGTTTAGGATTAGGGGTTAGGTTTAGCTCACTCTTAGGTTTAGGTAAGGTTTAGGTTAGGTGTTAGGGTTAGGTTAGGTTTAGGTTATGGCTTGGTTTAGTGTTAGGATTAGGCTAGGTTTAGTGTTAGGCTTAGGTTAGCATTAGGGTTAGGGTTAATTTTAGGTTAGGTTTAGATTTAGGGTCAGGCCTAGGCAAGGGTTAGCGTTAGGCTAGCATTAGCGTTAGGTTAGTGTTAGGTTAGAGTTAGTTTAGAAGTTAGGTTAGTGTTAGAATTAGGGTTAGGGGGTAAGGGTTAGGGTTAGGGTTAGGGGTTAGGTTTAGGTTAGGGTCTGGCTCTGGGTTAGGGGCTGAGGCTCTGAGTTAGGAGCTGGGACTGCGGTTGGGCTTAGAGCTGAGATTGTGGTTTGGGTTTTGGGTTGGGGTTGGGGTTTAGTGTTAGCATTGGGGCTAGGTTATGGTTAGGCTAGGTTTGGGGGTTACTGTTAGCTGAGGTCAGGGTTAGTGTTAGTGTTGGGGTTAGGTTAGGGTTAGGTTTGGTGTTAGGTTAGGTTTAGGGTTAGGGTTTAAGGTTTACGGTTAGGTTAGGGTTAGGGATTATGTTAAGGTTAGTGTTACGACTAGGGTGAAGGCTAGGCCTAGGGTTGGGCTAGGTTAGGGCCGGGGTTAGGCTAGTGTTACTCTTACGTTAGGGTAAGAAGAGGTTTAATGTTAGGCTAGGCTAGGGTTAGTGTTAGGCTTTTGCTCTAGGCTTCAGGCTTAGGTTAGCGTTAGCATTACTCTTAGGCTTAGGCTTAGAAGTGTTTTAGGTTAGGCAAGGGTTAGTCAGTTTTTGGCTAGAGCTACGGTTAGGGCTAGGGTTAGGGGTTAGAGTTACCCTAGGCCTAGGGTTAGAAGAGGTCTAGTGTTAGTGTAGGGTTAGGGTTAGGGTTAGGGTTAAGATTAGGGTTTAGGTTAAGGGTTTAGGCTAGGTTTAGCGTTTTTCTTATGTTTAGGGGAGAAGAGGTTTAGGGTTAGGGTTAGGGTTAGAGTTAGTGTTTTTCGTTAGGGTTAGTGTTAGAGTTAGTGTTAGGCTTAGGGTTAGCGTTAGTCTTAGGTTTAGGCAGTGAAGAGTTTTAGGTTAGGGTTAGAGTTAGGGTTAGGGGTTTTGGTTAGGTTTAGGGTGACTTTTAGGTTAGGGTTAGCGGTTAGGGTTAGGTTTAGGTTTCGTGTTAGGGTTGCTGAGGGGTTAGGGTTAAGGTTAGGACTAGCATTACCCTTAGGCTTAGGGTTAAAGAGGCTTAGTTTTAGGTTAGGGTTACGTTTAGGGCGTTTTGGTTAGGGTAGGTTAGGGCTAGGTTTAGAGTTAGTGTTTGGTTTAGGATAGGGTTAGTGTTAGGTTTAGGGTTAGTGTTAGGGTTAGGTTTAGGGTTTTGGTTATTGTTAGGGGTTAGAGCTAGGGTTTTGTTTAGGGTTAGGCTTAGGTTTAGGTTACCGCTAGGTTATGGTTAAGGCTAGGGATATGTTTAGGACTAGGGCTAGTGCCAGGGATAGGAATAGGATAGGCCAAGGCTAGGGTTATGGTTAGTGTTTAGTGTTATGGTTAGAGTTAGAGTTAAGGGTAGGGATAGGGTTAGGGATTAGGTTAGGGTTAGGGCAAGGGATTATGGATAGGGTTAGGGAAAGAGTTTAGGCTTAGGATATGTGTTAGGTTAAAGTTAGGGGATGAGTTAGTGTTAGGCCCAAGGCTGGGGTTAGGGTTAGGGTAGGGCTAGGGTATGGTTGGCGTTGGGGTTATGTTTACGGTTAAGGTAAGCGTTACAATTAGGATTATTGTTAGGGTTAGGGTTAGGCTTTAGTGTTAGGGTTAGGCTTAGGGGTTAGGCTTAGGGTTTAGGGTTAGAGGGAGGCGGGATTAGGGGTTAGGCTTGGGGTTAGGGTTACGGTTGGGGTTAGGGCTTAGGGTTAGGGTTAGTGTTAGGGTTAGGGTTAGTGTTAGGTGTTAGTGTTAGGTTAGGGTTAGGGTTAGTGGTTAGGGTTAGAGTTAGGGGTACGGGTAGGGGTAGGGTTACGGTTAGGGTTATGTTTAGAGTTAGGGTTAGATTTAGGGTTCGGGGTAGAGTAAGGGGTTTCGTTTAGCGTTAGGGTTAAGGTTAGTGTTAGTGTTAGCGTTACTCTTAGTTTTAGGGTTAGAAGAGGTTTAGGGTTAGGGTTAGGGTTAGAGGCGAGGAATAGGATTTAGGGTTATTGTAAGAGTTAGGGTTTGGTTTAGGGTTTGGGTTAGGTTTAGGTTTAGCTATACTCTTAGTTTAGGGTTAGAAGAGGTTTAGGGTTTCGGTTAGGGTTAGAGGCGAGGGTTAGGGGTTAGGGTTATTGTAAGAGTTAGGGTTTGGTTTAGGGTTTGGGTTAGGTTTAGGTTTAGCGATACTCTTAGTTTAGGGTTGGAAGAGGTTTAGGGTTAGGGTTAGGGTTTGGTATTAGGGTTAGGTTTAGGGTTAGGGTTTGGTTTAGTGTTAGAGGTAGGGGTAGGTGTAGGGGTAGGGGTAGGGGTAGGTTTAGGGGTAGGGTTAGGGTTAAGGTTATGGTTAGGGTTATGGTTTGGGTTAGGGGTTAGGTTTAGGGGTTAGGGTTAGTGTTAGGGTTAGGGTAGGGTTAGTGGTAGGGGTAGGGTTTGGGTAGGGTTTGGGTTAGGGTTATGGTTAGGGTTTAGGTTTAACATTAGAGTTAGGGTTAGGTTTAGAGTCAGAGACAGGGTCAAGGATTAGGGTTAGGGTTAGCGTTAGAGTTAGCTTTAGGGTTAGCATTAATGTTAGGTTTAGCTTTAGGGTTAGGGTTAGGTTTAGGGGTTAGGGTTATTGTTAGGGTTAGGGTTAGGTTAGCGTTACTCTTAGGGTTAGGGTTAGGGTTAGGGCTAGTGTTTGGTTTAGGGTTAGGGGTGGGTTAGGGTTAGAGTTAAGGTTAGGCTTAGGGATGAGGGTTAGGTTTAGGGTTAGGGTTAGGGTGGAGGTTTAGGGTTAGGGATTAGTTTTAGGGTTAGGGTTAGGGGTTAGGGTTAGGTTTAGGGTTAGGGATTAGGGTTAGGGTGAGGGTTAGTGTTGGGGTTGGGGTTAGGGTTGAGGTTGGGGTTAGGGTTGGGATCGGGGTCGGTGTTAGGGTTGGGATTGGTGTTGGGTTTAGGGTTTGGAGTTGGGGTTAGGGTTAGGGTTGGGTTTGGGGTTAGGGTTAGGGTTGGGGTTAGGGTTTGGGTTTGGGTTGATGTTAGGGTCAGGATTAGGGTTAGGGTTTTGGATTAGGTTTACGGTTAGCTTTAGGGTTAGGGTTAGGTTTATGGTTCGGGCTAGGGATAGGTTTAGGACTAGGGGCTAGTGCTAGGGCTAGGGATAGGGCTAGGACTAGGGCTACGGTTAGGGTTAGGGTTAGGGGTTAGGTGTTAGGGTTTGGTTCAGTGTTAGGGGTTTGGTTTAGGGTTAGTGTTAGGGTTTTGTTTAGGGTTAGGGTAGGGTTAGTGCTATTCTTAGGTTTAGAGTTAGAAGAGTTTTACGGTTATGGTTAAGGTTAGGGGTTAGGGTTAGGG
This sequence comes from Nanger dama, assembly GCA_917880005.1. Lineage (NCBI taxonomy): Eukaryota > Metazoa > Chordata > Mammalia > Artiodactyla > Bovidae > Nanger > Nanger dama. Next base: position 168,117 of record CAKJTW010000252.1, on the reverse strand, counting down.
GTTAGGTTTAGTGATAGGGTTTGGTTTAGGGTTAGGTTTAGGGTTAGGGTTTGGTGTTTTGTTTAGGGTTAAGGTTAGGTTTAGAGTTAGGGTTAGAGTTAGCGTTACTCTTAGTTTTAGGGTTAGAAGAGGTTTAGTGTGAGGTTTAGGGTTTGGTTTAGGGTTGTGGTTGAGGTTAGTGTTAGGGTTAGGGTTAGGGTTAGGGTTTGTATTAGGGTAAGGGTTAGGGTTAGGGGTTGGTGTTAGGGTTAAGGTTAGTGTTAGGTTTTAGGGTTATGGTTAGGGTTAGGGTTAGGTTCCGTTTACGGTTAGGGTTAGGGTTAGGGATTAGGATTAGGGTTAGGGTTAGTTTAGGGTTACGGTTAGGGGTTAGGGTTGGTGTTAGTGATAGGGTTGGGTTTGGGGGTTGGGTTAGGGTTGGTGTTACGATTATGGTTTGGGTTGATTTTATGGTTAGGGTTAGGGTTAGTGGTTTGGGTTAGGGTTACGGTTGGGGGTTAGAGTTAGGGTTAGGGTTATGGTTGGGCTAGAGATAGGTTGAGGACTAGGGCTAGTGCTAGGGCTAGGGATAGGGCTTGGGCTAGGGCTAGGTTTAGGGTTAGTGTTAGTGTTATGGTTATGGTTAGAGTTAATTGTAGGGATAGGGTTAGGTGCTAGGGTTAGTGTTAGTGATAGTCATAGTGTTAAGGTTAGGGATAGGGAATATTGTTAGGGTTAGGGTTAGGTTTTGGGCTAGGGGTTAGGGTTAGGGTTAGAGATAGGGTTTCGGGTTAGGCTTAGGGTTAGTGTTAGATGAGGATTAGGGTTAGGTTTAGGGTTAGGGGTTTAGGGTTAGTGTTAGGGTTAGGGGTTAAAATTAAGTTAGCGTTAGGGTTATGGTTAGGGTTGGGGTTGAGATTAGGGTTAGTGTTGTGGTTAGGTTTAGGGTTAGTGTTGGGGTTAGGGTTAGGGTTTGGGATTAGGGTTGGGGTTAGGGTTTAGGGTAAGGGTTAGGGAAAATGTATAGGCTTAGATTATGTGTTAGAGTTAAAGTTAGGGTTAGGGTTAGAGTTAGGCTTAGGGCTGGGGTTAGGATAGTGTAGGATTAGGGTAGGGTTGGCGTTGGGGTTAGGTTTAGGGTTAAGTTTAGCGTTAATATTAGGTTTATTGTTAGGGTTAAGGTTAGGGTTAGAGTTAGTGTTTGGGGTTAGGGTTAGGTTGGGTTTAGGGTTAGGGTTAGGGTTATGGTTCGGGCTAAGTACATGTTTAAGACTAGGGCTAGTGCTAGCGTTAGGGATAGGGCTGGAGCTAGGGCTAGGGTTAGGGTTAGGGTTTATTATTATGGTTAGAGTTAGAGTTAAGTGTAGGGATACGGTTAGGGGTTTGGGTTAGGGTTAGGGATAGTGTTAGGTTTAAGGTTAGGGTTAGGGATTAGGGTTAGGATTAGGGTTTAGGGTTAGGGTTAGGGTTAGGGAAAGAGTTTAGGTTTAGATTATCTGTTAGGGTTAAAGTTAGGGTTAGGGTTAGAGTTAGGCCTGGGGCTAGGGTTAAGGTTAGAGTAGGATTAGGGTAGGGGTTGGCATTGGGGTTAGGTTTAGGGTTAAGGTTAGAGTTACTATCAGGTTTATTTTTAGGGTTAGGGTTAGGGTTAGTGTTTGGGGTTAGGGTTAGGTTTGGGTTAGGGTTAGGGTTAGGTTTTAGGGTTGGGTTAGTTTCAGTTAGGGGAAGGTTTAGGGTTAGCATTACTCTCAGGTTTAGGGTTAGGGTTAGGGGTAAGGTTTAGGGTTAGCATTGGGGTTGGGGTTAGGGTTAGGATTGGGGTTAGGGGTTAGGGTTAGGGGTAGAGATAGAGATAGTGATATGGATAGGGTAAGGGTTAGGGTTAAGGATTAGGTTTAGGGTTAGGGTTTTTGTTAGGGTTGGGGTTTGGGTTAGGTTTGAAGTTAGGTTTAGGGTTGTGATTGGGGTTGGGGTTAGGGTTGGGATTGCAGTTGGGTTTAGGGTTGGGTTTGGTGTTAGGTTTAGGGCTGGGGTTATGGTTATTGTTAGGGTTGGTGTTAGGGTTAAGTTTAGGGCTAGGTTTAGGGTTAGAGGTTAGGGTTAGGGTTAGGATTTAGGCTTAGGATTAGGGTTATGGTTCGGGTTAGAGTTAGTGTTAGGGTTAGGGTTAGGACTTAGGGTTAGTGTTATGGTTAGGGTTTGGGATATTGGTTAGGGTTAGGTTAAGGTTTAGGGTTTGATTTAGGGTTAGGGTTAGGGTTATGGTTCAGGGTAGGTATAGGTTTAGGACTAGGGCTAGTGCTAGGGCTAGAGATAGGGCTGGAGCTAGGGCTATGGTTAGGGTTAGGGTTTAGTATTATGGTTAGAGTTAGAGTTAAGAGTAGGGATAGGGTTAGGGGTTAGGGTTAGTTTTGAGGATATGGTTAGGGATTAGGGTTAGGGTTACGGTTTACGGTTAGGGTTAGGGAAAAAGTTTAGGCTTAGATTATGTGTTAGGGTTAAAGTTATGGTTAGGGTTAGAGTTAGGCCTAGGGTTAGGGTCAGTGTTAGGGTAGGATTAGGGTAGGGTTGGTGTTGGGGTTAGGTTTAGGGTTAAGGTTAGCGTTACTATTAGGTTTATTGTTAGGGTTAGGGTTAGGGTTAGTGTTTGGGTTTTGGGTTAGGTTTAGGTTAGGGTTAGGGTTAGGTGTTAGGTTTATGGTTAGGGTTAGTGTTAGCGTTACTCTTAGGTTTAGGGTTAGAAGAGGTTTAGGGTTAGGGTTTGGGTTAGGGTTAGGGGTTTTGTTTGAGGCTTAGAGTTAGGGTTAGGGTTAGTGTTACACTTAGATTTAGGTTTAGAAGAAATTTAGGGTTAGGATTAGGGTTAGGGTCAGGGGTTAGGGTTAGGGCTTTTGGTTAGGTTTAGGTTACAGTTAGGGTGAGGGTTAGGGTTAGGGATTAGGTTTAGTGTTGGGCTTAGGGGTTAGGTTTAGGGTTAGGGGTTAGGGTTAGGGTTAGGGTTAGCGTTTGGTTAGTGTTGGGTTTAGGGTTAGCGTTGAGGTTAGGGTTAGGGTTGGGATTTGGTTTGGTGTTAGGGTTGGGATTGTGGTTGGGTTTAGAGTTGGGGTTGAGGTTAGGATTAGGGTTAGGGTTAGGTTTGGGGTTAGGGTTAGGAATGGGGTTGGGGTTAGGGTTAGGGTTGGGGTTAGGGCTTGGGTTAGGGTTGGTGTTAGGGTTCGGTTTAGGGTTAGGGTTTGAGTGTTGGGTTTCGGGTTAGCTTTAGGATTAGGGTTAGGGTTAGGCTTAGGGTTAGGGATAGTGTTAGGGATAAGGTTAGTGTTAGGGATTAGGGTTGGGGTTAGGGTTAGGGTTTGAGGCTTAGAGTTGGGAAAGAACGTGGGCTTACGATATGTGTTAGGTTTGAAGTTAGGTTTAGGGTTAGTGTTAGGCCTAGGGCTAGGATTAGGTTTAGTGTAGGGTTAGGGTAGGGTTGGCGTTGGGGTTAGGTTTACGGTTAAGGTTAGGGTTAGGGTTAGAGTTAGGTTTAGGGGTTAGGGTTGGGTGTTAGGATTAGGATTAGTTTTAGGGTTGGTGTAGGGTTAGGGTTGGGGTGGGGGTTAGGGTTGGGGTTGGGGTTACGGTTAGGTTTGGGGTTGGGTTTATGGTTATGGTTGGGGTTAGTGTTAGGTTTAGGGTTGGTGTTAAGGTTAGGGTTAGGGTTAGGATTAGGTTTAGGGGTTAAGGTTTGGGTTAGTGTTAGGTTTTAGGCTTAGGGATAAAGTTAGGTTTAGGTTAGGGTTACTGTTAAGTGTTAGGGTTAGGGCTAAAGTTAGGGTTAGCATTACTCTTAGGTTTAGGGTACGAAGAAGTTTAGATTAAGGGTTAGGGTGAGGGTTAGGGGTTGTGGTTAGGGTTATGGTTATGGTTAGGTTTAGCATTACTCTTGGGTTTAGGGTTAGGGTTAGGGTTAGGGTTACGGTTAGGGTTAGGGTTAGGGTTTGGTTAGGGTTAGGGTTATGGTTAGGGCTGGGGTAAGGGTTAGGGGTTAGGGTTAGGGTAACGGTTAGGGGGTTAGGGTTAGGGATAAGGGTTAGGGTTAGGGTTGGGGTTATTATTGGGGTTGAGGTTAGGGTTGAAGTTGGGGTTAGGGTTGGGGTTGGGTTTGGGATTAGGGTTGGGATTGTGGTTCAGTTTAGGGTTGGGTTTGGGGTTAGGGTTAGGTTTGGGGTAATGGTTGGGGTTAGATTAAGGTTGGGGTTAGGTTTAGGGTTTAGGGTTAGGGATAGGTTTTGGTGTTAGGGTTAGGTTTTGGGTTAGGGTTAGGGTTTAGGTTTGGGGTTAGTGTTAGACTTAGTGTTAGGGTTAGGGTTAAGGGTTAGGGTTAGAGTTAGGGTTAGGGGGTTTTATTTAGGGTCAGGGTTAGGGTTAGGGTTTGGTTTAGGGTTAGGTTTAGGGTTAGGGTTATTATAAGGGTTATGGTTCGGGCTAGAGATAGGTTTAGGACTAGGGCTAGTCTAGGTCTAGGGATAGGGCTACTGCTAGGGCTAGGGTTAGTGTTAGTGTTTAGTGTTATGGTCAGGGTTAGAGTTAACGGTAGGGATAGGGTTAGGGGTTAGGGTTAATGTTAGGGACAGTGTTAGCTTTAAGGTTATGGTTAGGGATTAATATTAGGGTTAGGGTTAGGGTTTAAAATTAGGGTTAGGGAAAGAGTTTAGGCTTAGGATAAGTGTTACAGTTAAAGTTAGGGTTAGGGTTAGAGTTAGACTTAGGGCTGGGGTTGGGGTTAGGGTTTGGGGTTAGGGTTAGGGTTAGGGTTAGGGTTGATGTTAGGGTTAGAGTTTGGTCTAGGGGTTAGGTTTAGGCTTTGTGTTTGGATTTACGGTCAGGGTTAGGGTAACGTTAGATTTAGGGTTAGGGTTAAGGTTAGGGTTTAGGTTTGGGGTTAGGTTTAGGCTTGGGATTAGCGTTACTCTTAGGTTTAGGGTTATTAGAGGTTTAGGGTTAGGGTTAGATTTAGGGTTAGGGTTAGGGTTACAGTTAGTGTTAGGGTTAGGTTTAGTGGTTGGGGTTAGGGGTTAGGGTTAGCATTACTCTTAGGTTTAGGGTTAGAAGAGGTTTAGGGTTAGGGTTAGGGTTAAGGTTAGGGTTTGGTTTAGGGTTAGGTTTAGGTTTAGGGTTAGTGTTAGGGTTAGGGTTTAGGGTGAGGTTTAGTGTTAGGGTTTAGGGTTAGGGTTAGGGTTAGGGTTTAAGGTTAGCGTTAGGGTAAGAGGTAGTGTTAGGGTTAAGGTTACGGTTAGGGTCAGGGTCAGAGTCTGGGTTTAGGGTTAGGGTTAGGGTTAGGGTTTAGGTTAGTATTAGCATTAGGCTTAGCGTTAGGGTTAGGATTAGGGTTAGGGCTTTCGGTTAGGGTTAGGGTTACAGTTAAGGTTAGGGTTAGAGTTAGGGGCTAGGTATAGTGTTAGGTTTAGGGGTAGGGTTATGGTTATGGTTAGGGATTAGGGTTAATGTTAGGGTTGGGTTAGGGTTGGGGTTGGTGTTATGGTTGACGTTGGAGTTAGGGTTGGGATTGGAGTTGGGGTTAGGTTTGTGATTGTGGTTTGGTTTAGGGTTGGGTTTCGGGTTAGGGTTAGGTTTGGGGTTAGGATTAGGGTTAGATTTAGGGTTGGGGTTAGATTTAGAGTTGAGGTTGGGGTTAGGGTTAGGGTTGGGGTTAGTTTTAGGGTTAGGTTTGGTGTTAGGGATAGGTTTAGGGTTAGGGTTTGGGGTTAGGGTTAGGGTTAGGGTTAGGTTTGGTGTTAGGGATAGGTTTGGGGTTAGGGTTTGGGGTTAGGTTTGGGGTTAGGATTAGTGTTAGGGGTTATGGTTGGGTTAGGGTTAGGGATTAGGTTTAGGGTTAGGGTTAAGATTAGGTGTTCTGGTTAGGGTTAGGGTTAGGGTTGGTGTTGGCGTTACTCTTGGGTTTAGGGTTAGAAGAGGTTTAAGGTTAGGGTTAAGTTTAGGGTTAGGGCTTATGGTTAGGGTTAGGGTTACAGTTAGGGTTAGGGTTAGGGTTAGTGTTTAGGGATAGTGTTAGGGTTAGGGTTAGGGTCAGGGATTAGGGTTAGTGTTAGGGTTGGATTAGGGTTGAGGTTGGGATTATGGTTGAGGTTGGAGTTAGGGTTGGGATTGGGATTGGGGTTAGAGTTGTGATTGTGGTTTGGTTTAGGGTTGGGTTTCGGGTTAGGGTTAGGTTTGGGGTTAGGATTAGGGTTAGGGTTAGGGTTGAGGTTAGGTTTAGTGTTAGGTTTAGGGCTAGGGTTAGTGTTAGCGTTAGAGTTAGGGTTAGGGTTATGGTTCGGGCTAGGGATAGGTTTAGGACTAGGGGCTAGAGATAGGGCTAGGGTTAGGGGGTAGGGGTAGGGTTAGAGGTTAGGGTTAGGGTTAGTGTTAGGTTTCAGGGGTTAGGATTAGGGTTAGGGTTGGGGTTAGGGTTAGGGTTAGCGTTACTCTCAGGTTTAGGGTTAGAAGAGGGTTAGGGTTAGAGTTAGGGGTTTTGGTTAGGGTTGGGGTTACGGTTATGGTAGGGTTACGGTTTGGGATCAGGGTTAGGGTTACTGTTAAGGGTTAGGTTTAGGGTTAGGTTTAGGGTTGGGGGTTAGGGTTAGGGTTAGGGTTAGGTTGAGGGTTAAGGTTAGGATTAGGGTTAGGGTTAGCGTTAGTTTGGTGTTGGGATTAGGGTTAGGTTTGGGGTTGGGGTTAGATTTGGTTAGGGTTAGGGTTAGGGTTAGGGTTGGAGTTGGGGTTAGGGTTAGGGTTGGGGTTAGGGTTTGGGTTAGGGTTAGGATTGGGATTAGGGTTAGGGTTAGGGTTAGGGTTAGGGTTAGGATTAGGGTTAGGGTCAGGATCAAGGTCAGGGTCTGGGTCAGAGTCCGTGTCAGGGTTTAGGGTCAGGTTTTTGTTAGGGTTAGTGTTAGGTTTAGGATTAGGGGTTAGGGGTAGTGTTAGGTTTAGGGTTAGGATTAGGGTTAGGGTTAGGGGTTAGGGTAAGGGTTTAGGGGTTAGGGTTAGGCTTAGGGATTAGGGTTAGGGTTAGGGTCAGGATCAGGGTCAGGGTCTGGGTCAGAGTCAGTGTCAGGGTTTAGGTTAGATTTATCGTTAGGGTTAATGTTAGAGTTAGGGTTAGGGTTAGTGGTTAGGTTTAGGGTTGGGGGTTGGGGTTGGGGTTGGTGTTAGGGTTAGGGTTAAGGTTGAGGTTAGGGTTAGGGTTGGGGTTAGGGTTAGGGTTAGGTTTAAGGTTAGGGGTTAGGGTTAGGATTTAGGGTTATTTTAGGGTTAGTGTTATGGTTAGGGTTAGTGTTATGTTTTAGGGTTTAGGATTAGTTTTAGGGTTAGGGTTAGGGTTTGGTTATGGTTAGAGTTAGGGTCACGGTTTATGGTTTAGGGTTAGAGTTAGGGTTGGGTTTAGGGTTGGGGATGGAGTTAGGGTTAGGGTTCAGAGTTAAGGTTAGGGTTAGTTTTAGGGTTAGAGATTAGGGATAGGGGTAGTGGTATGAGTTGGGGTTAGGTTTAAGGTTAGCATTGTGTTATGGTTAGGGCTAGGGCTAGGATTTGATTCAGAAATAGTGCCAGAGCTAGGGCTACAGCTAGGTGTAAGGTTAGGTTTTTAGGGTTAGTGTTAGATTTAGGGTTTAATGTTAGGGATAGGGTTAGGGATAGAGTTAGGGTTGGGTTAGGATTAGGTTTAGGGTTAGGGTTAGGGTTAGGTTTACTGTTAAGGTCAGGGTTAGGTTTAGTGGTTAGTGTTTGGGTTAGTGTTAGGATTAGGGGTTAGGGTTAAGGTTAGGGGGTATGTTTAGGGGTTGTGGTTAGGGTTAGGGTTAGAGTTAGTGTTGGTGTTGTTTTAGGGTTAGGTTTAATGTTTAGGGTTAGGGTTAGTGTTAGGGTTTCGGGGTGTGGCCCTAGCCCTAGCCCTACCTAACCCTAACCCTAACCCAAACTCTCTTCCTTAAACCCTAACCCTAACCCTATCCCTAACTCAACCCTAACGCTAACCCAAAACCATAACCCTACCTCTAATCCTACCCCTACCCCTAACCCCTGACCCTAACCTAACCCTAACGCAACCCTAACACTAACCCTAAACCTTACTCAAAACCCCTAACCCTAACACTAACTTAACACTAACCCTACATCCTAAAAACTTACACTAACCCTTATACCTTAAACCTAACTCTAACCCTATTCTAACCCTAACCATAACCCTAAACCTCTTATAACCCTAAACCTAACAGTAATGCTAACCCTAAAACTAAGCCTAAACCCAAGCCCAAACCTAACTCTAACCCTACCTAACCCTAACCCTAAACAAAGCCCCTAACCCTGTCCCTCCCCTTAACCCTAATCCTAACCCCAACCCCAACCCCAACCCTAATCCTATCTCTAAACCCTAAGCCCTAACCCTAACCCTAACCTTATCCCTACCCTAATCCTAACCCTAACCATAGTCCTAGTCCTAACTATAACCATAACCCTAACTTTAACCTAACACCTATCCTAAGCCTAAACCCTTTTTCTAACCATAACCCTAACCCAAAACCTTAACCCTAACTCTAATCCCTAACCCTAAACCTAACACGAACCCTATCCCTAACACGAACCCTAACCCCTAACCCTTTCCCTACCCTTTAACACTAACCCTAACCCTAACCATAACCATAACACTAAATACTAACCCTAACCCTATCACTTGCCCTAGCCCTATCCCTAGCCCTAGCACTAGCCCTTTTTGTAACCCTATCCATAGCCCTAACCCTAACCTAATACTAACCTAAACCCTAACCCCAACCCTAACCCTTAACTATAACTCTAACCCTACCTATACCTTAACCCTAACCCTAACTCTAACCTAAACCCTGAACCCTAATGATAACCTAACCCTAACCCAACCCTAAACCAAACCCTAACCCTAAACACAACACCTAACCCTATCCCTCCCCTTAACCCTAACCCTAACCCTAACCCATATCCCTAAATCCTAAACCCTAACCCTAACACTAAACACTAAACCTAATCTAAACCCTAAACAAACCCTAACCATAACCATAACTCTGACACTAACCTCAACCCCTAACCCTACCCTAACTATACCCTAACCCTTACCCTAGCCCTAGTCCTATCAATATCCTTAGCTGTAGCCTTAAACCTGGCCCTAGCACTAACCCTAACCTAACCCAACCCTAACTCAAACCCTAACTCTAACACTAACCCAACACTAAACCCTGAATGCTAAATGTAACACTTACCCTAACTGTAAACTCTAGCCCTAACACAAATCCTAACCCAACACAAGCCCTAACCCTAACCCTAAAGCCTAATCACAACCCCTAACCCTACACTCTAACCTTAATAACCCTAAACCAAACACTAACCCTATCACTAAACCCTAAACCCTAATCCTAACACAACCTTAACTCTAACCTAAACCTAACCCTAAACCTAACACTAACCAAACACTAACCCTAAATCCTAAACACTAACATTAACCCTAGTACCCTAAACCTAACCCTAACCCTAACCTTATTCTAACCCTAACCCTAAACCTTAATCTCTTATAACCCTAAACCTAGCAGTGATGCTAAACCTAAAACTAAACCTAACCCCAACCCCAAACCTAACCCTAATCCTACCTAACCCTAACTCTAATTTTAAACCCTAGCCCTAACCCTAGCACTAGCCCTAGCCCTAAAATTATCCTAGCCGTAAACCTAACCCTATCCCTAACCTTAACCTTAAACCTAACCTAACCCTAGCCCGAGCCCTAACCCTAGCCCTAGCTCTAGCCCTAGCTCTAAAACTATCCCTAGCCCTAAACCTAACCTTAACCCTAACCCTAACCTTAACCGTAAATCTAAACCCAAACCCTAACCTAACCCTAACCCCTAAACCTAACCTAACAGTAAACCTAACCCTTACCCTAACTCTAACCCTAACCGTAACCATTAAGCCTAACCCTAACCCCTAAACCTAGCCTAACCCTAACCCTAACTCTTCTAACCCTAACCTAACCCTAACCTAACGGTAATCATAACACTAACCCTAACACTAACTCATCTAACCTAACACTAACCCTACCATTACCCCTACACCTAACCTTACCCCTAACACAACCCTTAACCTAACCCTAACCTAAACCTAACCACTACCCTAACCCTACCACTACCCCTAACCCTATACCTATCACTAACCTTAACACTATCCTAAACCCTAAACGCTAACCCTAACCCCTAACCCCAACCCTAACCCTAACCCTACCTAACCCTAAGACTAACTCTAGCCCTAGACCTGGCCCTAGACCTAGACAAAACACCAGCCTTAGACCTAAACCTATCCCTAGCCCTAACCCTAACCCTACACCTGACCCTAAGCCCTAACCCTAACCCTAAGCCTAACATAACCCTAACCCTAACCCTTACCAACACATATCTTTAACCGTACCCCTACACCTATCCTAAAACCTAACCTAAACCCTAGCCCTACACCTAACCTTAACCCTAACCCTAAACCTTAACCCTAGCACTAACCCCTAACCCTAACCCCTAACCCTAACTTATCTACCCTAACCTTAACCACCTACCCCTACCCCCTAAAACAACCTAACCATAACCCTAACCAAACCCTAATGCTACCCCTCCCCCTATCCCTAATCCTAACCTTAACCCTATCCCTAAACCCTAAACCATAACCATAACCATAACCTAACACTAAACACTAACCCTTACCCTAACCGTAACCCAACCTAACACTAACCCTAATTCTAACACTAACCACAACCCCTAAACCTACCCCGAACCATAGCCCTAACCCCATTCTAGCCCTTAACCCTATCCTAAACCCTAAACTCTAACCCTAACCCTAACCCTAACACTAAACACTAACACTAGTTCTAACCCTAACTCAACCCCTAACCCTAACTCTAACCTTAACACTAACCACAACCCCTAAACCTACACGTAACCCTAACCTAGTCCTAGCCCCAGCCAGCCCTAAAGCCTAACCCTCTAACCCCAACCCCTAACCTAACCCTCACCCTCACCCTCACCTCACCCTATCCCTAACCTAACCCTAACCCTAACCCCTAACCCTACCCCTACCTTTAACCCTAAACCTAACACTAACCCTAAACCTATCCATAAGCCCTAAACACTTACCTAACCCTAAACCCTAACCTTAACTCCTAATCATACCCATAACAATAACCCTAGCCCTAACCTAACCTAACCATAACATTGACCTAACCCATAACCCTAACCCTAACCCTAAAACCTAATCCTAACCTAACTCGTCTAAAACTCACCCTAACCCTAAACCTATCCCTAACTCTAACCCTAACGAAGTCTAACCTAACCCTAACCCTAGCCCTAATACTAAACTCTAACCCTACTCCTAACCTAGCCATAGTCCTAGCCCTAAACCTATCCCTAGCAATAACCCTCACCCTAACCCTAACCTAAATACGAAACCTTAACCCTAACCCCAACCCTAACCCAGCCCTAACCCTAACTCACACCCTAACCCTAAACTTAACACTAACCTAACACCTAACCCTAATCCTAACCTAATCCTAACTGTCACCATAAACCCTAAAACTAACACTAACCCTAACCTTAAGCCATAACCCTAGTCCTAACCCTAGCCCTAGCACTAACCATAACCCCAACAATAACCTTAAATCCTAAAACCTACCTGTAATAGTAACACTAACCCTATCCCAACACTAACTCTAACTCTAACCCCAACCCATACCCCTACGCTACCCCTGCCCCTAACCCCTAACCCTAACACTAAACCTAACCTAACCACTAACCATAGCCCTAAACCTGCCCTAAATCCTAACCCTATCCCTAACCCTAACCACAAACCCTAAACCCTAACCTTAACCCTAACCCTACCTAAACCTAACCCTATCTCTATTGCTCACCCCAACCCCTACCCCTCCCTACTGCTAACCCTAACCCTAACCCAACTCTAACCTTATCCCTAAGCACAAACCCTAACCCTACCTTTATCCCTAACTTTAACCCGAACACTAACCTTAACCCTATCCCTAAACCGTAACCCCTAACCCTAAGACTAAACACTAACCCTAGCCCTAACCCTTACACAGCCCTAACACTAACACTAAAGTCTGAACCCTAACTCTAACACTAACCATAACCCTAAACTCTAGCCCTAGCCCTAACCCTAACCCTCCCATAACCCTTAACCCTACCCCTAAACTTAACCTAATCCTAACCCTAACCCTATCCTAAACCATAAACCCTGACCCTGACCTAACTCTAAACACTAAACCTAACTCTAACCCTGACCCTAACACTAATCCCTAACCATAATCCTAACCTAGCCCTAGTCCTAGCCCTAACCCTATCCACGCCCTAACCCTAACCCTACCACTACCTAACCTAACCTAGACCTATCCTAAACCGTAAACCCTAAACCTAAGACGAAACACTAACCTAGCCTAACCCAACCCTAATTTTAACACTAAAGCCTGAACCTAACCTAACACTAACCCAAACCTAAACTCTAACCCTAGCCTAACCCTAACCCAACCCTATTCCTATACCTAACCTAAACCTAACCACAACCCCTTAACCCTACACCTAACCTTAACCTCCTAACCTACCTATCCTAAACCATAAACCCTGACCTTAACCCTAACCTAAACACTAAACCTAACTCTAACCCTAACCTTAACCTAACCCTAACCCTATCCCTAAACCATAAACCCTGACCTTAACCTAACCTAAACACTAAACCTAACTCTAACCCTAACCATAACACTAACCCTAACCTGAACACTAAACCCTAACCATAACACTATCCTAGCCTTAGCCCTAACCATATCCTCGCCCTAACAGTAACCTAAAACTAACCCAACCCTAAACCCTAAACCCTAACCCTAACAAAACCCTAACCCTGTCCTTAACCCCAAACAATATCCCTACCCCTACCTCTACCCTATCTCTAACCCTAACACCTAATCGTAAACCTAATCCCTAACCATAACTCAAACGTTAACCCTAACTTTAAACCCTAACACTAACCTAACCCTAACCCTAACCCCAAAACCTAACCCTAACACTAACCCTTACCTAAGCAACACGAAACCTTACCTCTAACCCTACCCTAACCCTCACCCTAACCGTAACCTAACCGAAACCATAACCCTATCTCATCTAACCCTAACCTAACACTACCATTACCCTCCACCTACCCCTACCACTACCCCTAACTCAACTCTAACCCTAACACTAAACCTAACCCTAACCACCACACCTATCCCTACTCCTACTCATAACACTAACCTAACACTAAAACTAACCCTATCTCTAAACCCTAAAACCTAACCCTAACCTAACCCTATCACCAAACACTAATCCTAACCATAACACTAACCCAAACCTAACCCTAACCCTAACCCTAAATCCTAACACTAACTGTAACCCTAACGCTAAACACAAACCCTAAACCTAATCCAACCCCTAACTCTTACCTAACTCTGTCCTAAAACCTTACTGTAACCCTAGCTCTGGCCCAAGCCCTAGCCCTAGCCCTAACTATATGCCTAGCCCTAGCCCTAACCTAAACCTAACCCAAACCCATCCCTAAACCAAACCCTAACTTTCCCTATTCCTAACCCTAAACCCTGAACTCTAACACTTACCCTAAACATAAGCTCTGATCTAATCCTAACCCAACCCTAACTATAACCTCACCTAACACTAAACACAACCCTAACCCTATCAATAACCTTAAACCTAACCCTAACCCTATTCAAAACCTAAACACTAGCCCTAACCCAAAACACTAAACCTAACCCTAAACCAACACCAACCCTAAACCTAACCACAGCCCTAAACCTACCCCTAATCCTACAACTAACCCAACCCCTAATACTAACACCAACCCTAACACTAACACCTCAGCCTAACCCTAAAATCTAAACATAAACCTAAACCTAAACCTAAACCGTAACCTAATGCTATCCTAGCTCTAACCTTAACCATAACCCTAACTACTAAACATAGCCATTGCCAGTAAACCTAGCCCTAAACCTGGCCCTAGCACTTACCATAATCTAAACCCTAACCCTAATCCTAACCTAAACCCTAAACCTAAACCTAACCATAAACGCTAACCCTAACACAAACCCAACCCAAGCCCTAACCCTATAACTAACCACAACTCCTAACCCTACACTTAACCATAACCCTAACCCTTTCCCAAAAACCTAAACCTTACCCTAAACACTAGCCTAAAACCTAATCCTAACCCAACCCTAACCTAAGCCTATCCTAACCCTAACCCTAAGCCTAACACTAAAACTAACCATAAACCTAACCTAACCACTAACACTAACTCAAACCCTAATCCTAACCCTAAACCTAACCCTAATCCTAACCTAACACAATACGTAACCATACCCCCAACCCTAACCCTAACCCTAACCCAACACTAATCCTAACCTAACCCTAACCTTAATGCTAACTCTAATCCTAACCATAAAACCTAACCCTAACTCTGACCCTAAACCTAAACCTAACCCCTAACCCTATCCCAGCCCTAACCTTAACCCTAAACCTAGCCTAACACTAGCTAGAAACCCTAACCCTCCACCTAACCTAACCCTAAACTTAACCCGATCCTAACCCTAATCTTAACTCTAACTTCAATCACTAACCCTACCCTTAACCCTAACACTAACCCTTTCCCAAAACCCTGAACCCTAACCCACAATCTAACCCTGAACACTAACCCTAACCCTTAGACTAACCATCACCATAACTCTAACCCCTAACCCTAACTCAAGCTTTAACACTAAGCCCTAACCCTAACCCTAACCCTAACACAAACCCTAAACCCTAACCCTAACTCAAACCTTAACCCCTAAACCCTAACCTAACACTAAACCTAAGAGAAACCCTAAACCCTAAACCCACACAGAAACCCTAAGCCCTAAACCCAACACTAATTCTAGCTGTAACCCTAACCTAACCCTAACCCCTAACCCTACCTCAAGCCTTAACCCTAATCCTAACCTAACCCTAACCCAACCACAACCATAACCCTAACCTAACTATAAACCCTAACCGTAACCCTAACCTAAAAACCTTAACCCTAACCGAACCATAGCCGGGCTCCTGGCCCTTACACTAGCCTTAGCCCTAAAAATATCCCTAGCCCTAAACCTAACCCTAACCCTATTCCTAGCCCTAAACTCTACACCCTAACCTTAACTCTAATCCTAACACTAAACACTAACCCTAACCCTAACCCTAACCCTAGCCCTAGGCCCTAACTCTAACTCTAACCCTAACTGTAACCTAACACATCTCCTAAACCTAAACTTTTTCCTAACCCTAACCCTAACCCGTGAAACCCTAACCCCTAACCCTAACCTAATCCCTAACCCTAACCCCAAACCTAAACCTAAACCTAAACCTAACCCCCAACCCGACCCTAACACCAACCCCATCCCTAACCCCAACCACAATCCCAACCCTAACACCAACCCCAATCTCAACATAACCCCAACCCCAACCCTAACCTCCACCGCAACCCTAACCCTAACCCAAACCCTAACCCTAACTGTAACCCAAACCCTAACCTAAACATAACCCTAACCCTAACCCTAACCCTTAACCTCTTCTAACCCTAAACCTAAGAGTAATGCTAACCTAACACTAACCCTAACCCTATACCTAACAACGCTAACCCTAATTCTAACACCAACCCTAACCCTAACCCTAACCCAACCCTAACACTCACCCTAACCCTAACACCACAACCCCTAAACTTACTCCTAACCCTAGCCCTAACCCTATTCTAACCATAAACATAAACCTAAATCTCTATAACATAAACCTAATAGTAACTGTAACCTAATCCTAAACCCTAAGCCCAACGCCAGCCCTACCCTAAACCTCCCTAACACTGGCCCTAGGCCTAACTGGAACCCTAACCATAACTTTAACCCAAAGCACATATCCTAAACCTAAACTCTTTCCCTAACCTAACCCTAACCCTAACCCAAACGTTAATGCTAACCTAATGCTAACCCTAACCCTAAATCCGACCCCGACTCTGACCCTTAACCTAACCCTAACCCTAACACTAACCTAACCATAAAGTTAACCTAAGCCCTAACCCCAAACCTAATTCTAATTCTAATCCTAAACCCTAACCATAGCCCTAACACTAACCCTGACCCTAAACCCTAACCTAACTCTAACCTAACCGCTAACCCTATCCCTAACCCTAACCAAAACCCTAACCCTAACCATAACACTAAACCTACACCTAACCCTAACCTAACACCTAATCCTAACCCTAACCTAACCTAACGCCTAACCCTAACTCTAATCCTTACTCCTAACCCTAACGTAACCCTTACCCTAACTAAAACCCCTAACCCTAACCCTAACCATAACTCTAACCTTAACTCATCTAAACTTAACCCTAATCCTACCTCTACCCCTACCGCTAACCCAACCATAGCCTTATCCCTAACCCTAACCACAACCCATAAACCTACTTCACCATTACCCCTACCCATAACCATAACCCTATCCCTAAACCCTAAACCATAACTCTATCCCTAACCCTAACACTAAACACTAACCCTTACCTTAACCTAACCCAACCCTAAAACTAACCCTAACCCTACCACTAACCACAGCCCTTAATTCTACCCCTAATCCTAGCCCTAACTCTATTCTAAACATAACCCTAATCCTAACCCTCTATAACAATAAACCTAATAGTAAGGCTAACCTTAAACCTAAACCTAACCCCAACGCCAACCCTACCCTAAGCCTATCCTAAACTTAGCCCTAGGCCTAACTCTAACCGTAAACCTAACTTTAACCTAACACATATCCTAAGCCTAAAGTCTTTTTCTGACCCTAATCCTAAACACTAACCTAACACTATCCATAATCCTGACCCTAACCATAACCTAACACTATCCCTAACCTTAACTCTAACACTAACAAAAACACTAAACCCTAACCCGTAACCTAGCCCAGGCCCTAGCCTATCCCTAACCCTGCCGCACTAGCCTAATTCTAAACCTATCCCTAGCCCAAACCATAAAATTAACACTAACCCTAAAGTAACCCTAAACCAAACCATAACCCTATCCCTAAACCTAACCAAGACCCCTAACCCTAACCCTATCCTAACCCATAAGCCTAACCCTAACACTAAACCTAACCTAACCCTAAACCCTAACCTAACAACCTAAACCTAATCCTAACCCTAACCGTAACTCTAACCCCAATCCCAACCCTAACCCAACCCCAACACTAACCCTAACCCCAACCTAATCCTAAACCTATCCTAATCCTAAAGCTAACCCTAACACCGACGCTAACCTTAACCCTAAACCCTGACCTGACACTGGACAACCCTAATCCTAACCCTAACACTAGCCCTAACCGTAACGCTAACCTAAACCCTAACACTAACCCTAACCCTAATCCCTAACCTAGCCTAACCTTAACCCCTAACCCAACCCTAACCTAGCCTAACCCTACCCCACACATACCTTTAACCTACTACTAGCCCTATCCCTAACCCTAACCCTAAACCTACACCTAACCTAACACTTAACCTAACTCAAATACTAGCCCTAACACTAAAACCTAACCCTAATCCTAACACTAAGCACCTACCCTAACCCTAGCTAAACCTAACCCTAATTGCTAACCCTAACCCTAACCCTAACCTAGTCTAAACCTAACCCTAACCCTACCTCTCTCCCTACCCCTAACCCAACCGTAACCTTATCCCTAACTTGAACCACAACCCCTAATCCTACCTGCACCACTACCCCTACCCAAAACCATAACCCTATCCTAAACCCTAAACCATAACTTACCCTAAATGTAACATTAAACACTAACCCTTACCTTAACCCTAACCGAACCGTAAAACTAACCTAACCTAACACTCATCACAACTTTTAAACCAGCCCCTAACACTAGCCCTAACCTATTCTAACCATAAACTAAACCCTAATCCTCTATAACAACAAACCTAATAGTAACGCTATTCTTAACCCTAAACATAACCCCAACGCCAGCCCTACCCTACATCTACCTAAAACTAGCCCTAGGCCTAACTCTACTCTAACCCTAACCTTAAAACTAACACTATCCCTAACCCTAAACCTAACAATAATGCTAACATTAACCTAACTCTAAGCCTAAACCAAACCCTAACCTAACCCTAACCAAACCCCTAACCCTAACCCTAACCCTAACACTAACACTAACCTAAACCTAACTCTAACCGTAAACTGCAACCTTAGCCTAACCACTAAACCTAGCCCTAACCCTAACCTTAACCCCAACCCCAATCTCAACTCTAGCCCTAACCCGTAACCCAACCCTAACCTAACCTAGCCTAACCCCAACCCCAACCCTAACCCCAACCACAATACGAACACTAACCCCAACCCCAATCCCAACCTAACCCCAACTCCAACCTAACCCCAACCTCAGCCCTAACCCTAACCCTAACCTTATCCCCTAACCTCTAGCCCTAATCCTAACCTTTAACCCTAACGCTAACACTAACCTTGACCCCTAACCCTAAACCTAACTCCTAATGCTAACCTAGTAATGCTAATGCTAACCCTAACCCTAAAACCTGACGCCTGCCCTCGCCCCTCCTACCCTAACCCTAATCCCATCACTAACACTAACCGTAATTCTAAACTTAAGCCCTAACCCTAACCCTAACCCTAACCCTAATCCTAAACCCTAAGCCCTAACCTAGCCTAACCCTAACCCTAACCTAATCCTGAACCTATCCTAACCGCTAATCCTATCCCAACCCTAAACAAAACCCCTAAGCCTAAACCAAGCCCTAATCCTAAACCTAACCCGAATCCTAACTCTAACCCTAAACCAAGCCCTAACCCTAACCCTTACCCTAGCCCTAAGCCTAACCCTAAACCAAACCTTAACTGTAACCTAACCATAACACTAACCTAATCCTAACCCTAACCCCCAACCTAACCCTAACCTAACCTGAAAAACCTAACTCTAACTTCTAACCTAACCTAACCCCAACCCTAAACCTAACCTTAACCCCAACCATAACCTAACCTAACCCTAACCCTAAACCTAAAGCCAAAAACATAACACTAACCCTAACCATAACCCTAACCCTAAAATAACCCTAAGTCCTAACCTCAACCCTATCCCTATAGCTAATCCTAACAATAAACCCTGAACCAGACTCTGACCCTGATCCTGACCCTCACCATGACCCTAACCCTAACCTAAAACCTAACACTAATCCTAACCCTAACCCTAACTCTAACCCTTACCCTAACAAAAACCCCTAACCCTAACCCTAATCATAACACTAACCTAACTCGTCTAAACTTAACCTAACCCTACCTCTACCAGTACCTCTAACCCAACCATAACCTTATCCCTAACCCCTAACCACAACCCATAAACCTACTTCAATACCCCGACCCTACCCATAACCATAACTCTATCCCTAAATCCTAAACCCATAACTCTAACCCTAACACTAAACACTAACCCTTACCTTAACCCTAACTGAACCGTAAAACTAACCCCTAACCCTAACACTCACCACAACTTCTAAACCAACCCTAACACTAGCCCTAACCCTATTCTAACCATAAACCTAAACCTACCCTCTATAACAATAAACATAATAGTAACTAATTTAACCTAAACATATCCCCAACGCCAACCCTACCCTACACCTACCCTAAAACTAGCCCAAGGCCTAACTCTAACCTAACCCTAACTTTAAACCTAACACTATCCCTAACCCTAATCCTAACCCTAACCTAACATTCATCCTAACCTAACCCTAAACCAAACCCTAACCGTAACCTAAACAAACCCCTAACCTAACCTAACCCCAACACTAACACTAACCTAACCCTAACTCTAACCTAAACTGTAACCCTAACCCTAACCTAAACCAAACCATAAGCCTAACGCTAACCGTCACCGAAACCCCTAAACCTGGCCCTAACCCTAACCCCTAAGCCTAACCCTAACACTAAACCTAACCCTAACCCTAAACCCTAACCTAACAACCTAAACCTATTCCTAACCCTAACCGCAACCCCTAACCCCAACCCTAACCCTAACCCCCACCCCAACACTAACCCAAACCCCAGCCCTAACCCTAACCCTATCCATAAACCTAAGCTAATCCTAATGCTAACGCTAATCCTAACGCTAATCCTAACCATAAACCCAGACCCTGACTCTGAACCTAACCCTAATCCTAACCCTAACCTAACCTAATCGTAACGCTAACCCTAATCCCTAACACTAGCCCTAACTCCTAAGCCCTAACCTAACCCTAACTCTAACCCCTAAACCTAACCCTAACCAAACCCTAACCTCACCCTAACCCTAACTTAAACCAAACCCTAACCCTAAACCTACCCTAATCCTAACCCTAAACCAAACTCTCACCTAACCCTAACCCTAACTCTAATCCAGACCCTAAAGCTAAGCCTAACCTAATCGTAACCTTAACACCAACCTAAACCTAACCCCAACCCCAACCCTAGCCCTAACCAAACCCAATGCCAAACACTAACCCCAATCATAACCCGAAACCTAATCCTAACCCCAACCCTAACCCCAAACCCAACCCAACACTAACCCCAACAACAATCCCAACCCTAACCCCAACCCCAATCCCAACCGTAACCCCAATCCCATCCCTAAACCCAGCCCTAACCCTAACCATACCCCAGCCCTAACCCTAACCTAACACTTACCCTAATACTAAAACTCTTCTAACCCAAAAACTAAGAGTAACGCTAACCCTAACCCTAACCATAACCATAACCCTAACCCCAACCCTTAACCCAACCCTAAACCAAACCCATAGCCCTACCCCTAACCCCTATTCCAGCCCTAAACCTAAACCTAATTCTAACCACTAAACCTAACCTAACCTAGACCTAACCTAAACCTAACCCCTAACCCTAACCCTAAACCTAACCCTAAACCTAAACCTAACCTAAACCTAAACCTAATCCAAGCCATAACCCTAACCCTAACCCACACATACATTTAACCCTACCCTATCCCTATCCTAACCCTACCCGTAACCCCTAACCTGCACCTAAGCCTAAAGCCTTACCTAACCCTAAACCTAGTCCTATTCTAACCTAGCACTGGACCTAATCCTAAACCTATCCCTAGCCTGAACCATAACCTAACACTAACCATAACTTTAACCTAAACCTAACCTAAACCAAACCTTAACCTAACCTAACCAAAACACCTAACCCTAACCTAATCCCTAACCCAAAGCCTAACACTAGCCCTAACCCTAACACTAACCTAGAACCGTAGCCCTAACCTAAACCTAAGCCTAACCTATTCCTAACCCTAACACTAACACCAGCCCTAAGACTAACCCTATTCTCAAACCTAACCCTAACACCAACCCCAGCCCTAACCTAAACCTAACCCTAACCCTAACCTAACACTAACCTAACACTTAACCCTAAGCCTAACAATAACCTAACGCTAACCGTAATGCTAACACTAACACTAATGCTAGCCTAACCTAAACCCTGACACTGACCCTGACACTAACCTAACCCTCTATAACCATAAACCTAATAGTAAAGCTAAACTTAACTCTAACCCTAACCCCATGCCAGCCCGGACCCTAAACTTACCTAAACCCTAACCCAGGGCTTAACCCAAACCCTAACCCTATACATAGCTCGAAACATAACACTACCACTAACCCTAACCCTAACCCTAAGCCAAACCCTAACCCTCACCTTAACCTAAAGCCTAACTAACCCTAACACCAACCCTAACCCTAACCCTAACACCAACCTAACCCTAACCCCAACCCCATTTCCTAACCCTAACCGCAACCCTAACCCTAACCCTAACCCTTACCCTGACCCTGTTCATAACCCTAACACTAACTCTAACCGTTACGCTAACCTAAGCCTAACACTAACCTAACCCTAACCTAAGCCTAACACTAACCTAACCTAATCCTAAGCCCTAACCCTAACCATAACCCTTGCCTAACCTAACCCTAAGCCCTAACCCTAACCTAAACTCTAAACCTAAAAATAACCAAAACCCTAACACTAACCTAACACTACACCAAATCCTAACCCTAACCCTCACCTAAACCGTGACTCTAACACTAACCCTAAACATAACCCTAACCGTAACAGCAAACCTAACCCTAACCTAGCCCCAACCCTAACCTATCCCTAACCTAACCCAACCCCAACCATAAACCAGCCTCAATCCCAGCCTAAACCCAACCCCAAGGCCTAACCCCAGCCTCAGCCCTAGCCCTAACCCTAAACCTATCCTAGGCCTAAACCTAGCCCTAACCTAACCCTTACACTAACGCTAATGCTAGCCTAACCTAGCCTAAGCCCTAGCCGTGAATCCTAGCCTAGCCTAGCCTAAGCATAACCCTAGCCTAACCTAACCGCTAACCCTATCCCTCCTAACCCTAACCCCTAGCCTTACCCTAGCATTAATGCTAACCTAATGTAACCTAGGCCCTAACCTAATCCTAGCCTAACCCCAGCCTAACCCTAACCTAACCGAAAAATAACTCTAACCTCTAACCTAGCCCTAACCTACCCCTAACCTAACCTTAACCTCAACCCCAACCCTAACCTAACCCTAACCTAACCCTAACCCCAACCCAAGCCCTAACCTAACCGTAACAACAACCCTAACCCT
Source organism: Nanger dama (assembly GCA_917880005.1). NCBI lineage: Eukaryota > Metazoa > Chordata > Mammalia > Artiodactyla > Bovidae > Nanger > Nanger dama. The sequence continues at coordinate 145,363 of CAKJTW010000252.1, read as the reverse complement.
AAACCCAGCCTCAGCCCTAAACAGAAGCACAATCCCAACTCTAAAGCCCAACCCCAATCCCAACGCTAACCCCAACTCAAACCTAACCCCAACCCCAACCCCAACCCCAACCCTAACCCTAATCCTAGCCTAAACACTAAAATCTAACACTAACTCTAACCATAACCTAACCGTAAAATAATCCTAAATCCTAAACCTAACCCTAAACCTAACGCCAACCCTTACCCCAACCCTAACCCTAACCCCAAACCTAACCAACTAACCTAACCCTAACCCTAACCACTAACCTAATCCTAACCCTAACCTAACACTAACCCTATGCTAACCCTACCCCTAACCTTAATGCTAACACTAACGCTAAATCTAACCTAAACCCTGATCCTGACTCTGACCTGACCTGACCCTGACCTGACCCTGACCATGACCCTTACCTAACCTAACCTAACACTAACTCTAACCTAAACCTAACAATAACCTAACCATAACCTAAAGCTAAACCTAACCCTAAACCTAACACCTAATCCTAACCTAATCCTAACCCCTAACCTAACCTAACCCTTACCTAACTAAATCCCTAACCCTAACGCTAACCCTAACCTAACTCTAACTCGTTCTAAGCCTAGCCCTAAACCTACCTCTGCCCCTACCCCTAACCCAAACATAAAATTATCCTAACCTAAGCACAACCCTAAACCTGCCTGCACCACTACCCTACCCCATAACCATAACCCTATCCTAAACCCAAAAACATAACGCTAACCTAACCTAACACTAAACACTAACCCTTACCTTAACCCTAACCCAGCCTAACACTAGCCTAGCCTAACATTAACCCCATCCCTAAACCTGCCTAACCATGGTCCTAACCCTATTCTAACCATAACCTAAGCCTAACCCTGTAAGCAATAATCCTAATAGTAACGCTAATCTTTATCCTAAACTTAACCCCAACGCCAACCCTACACTAAACCTACCTAAAACTTGCTCTGGGCCTAACTCTAACCCTAAACCTAACTTTAAACCTAAAACATATCCTAAGCCATAACTCTTTCCCTAACCTAACCTAAACCCTAACCTAACCCCTAACCCAAATCCTAGCCTAACCTTAACCTAACACTAGCCTAGCCCTAACCCTAAGCCCTAACACTATCCCTAACCTTAACTCTAACCTAACCATAACACTAATCACTAACTGTAACCCTAGCCCTAGCCATATCCTATCCCTAGCCCTAGCACGAGGCCTAAATCTAAATCTATTCCTAGCCTGAACCATATCCCTAACACTATCCCTAACCTAAATCTAACCATAAACCAAACCCTAGCCCTAACCCTAACTGTAATCAGACCCTAACCTATCCCTAACACTTAACTCTAACCCAAACATTAACCCTAACTCTAATTCTAAACCCTAAACCTAGCCCTAACTCCTAAACCTAACCCAGCCTAACCCTAACAGCAGTCCTAGCCTAACCCTTACTCAAGCAACAATCCCAGCCTAACCACAGACCCTAACCCCAGCAATGACCCCAGGCCCTGCCCAAACCCCAGCCCTCAGCCTGAACCTAAACCCTGGCCTATTCTTGGCCCCTAGCCTAAACCTAACACTAGCCTAACACTACGCTAACTGGCCTAGCCCTAACCTACCTAACCTACCACTCTAACCTAACCCTGCTAACCCTATCCGCTAATCCTAAACCCTAACCAAACCACTAACTCTAGCCTAACCTAAACCAAATCCTAAACCTAACCCTAACACCACCCTAACCCTAACCCCAACCCCCAACCTAACCAGAACCACAATCTCAACCATAAACCCAACAGCAATCCCACCCTAATCCCAGCACCTACGCTAACACCAACCCCAAACTAACCCTAAACCTAGCCTAATCCCTAACCTAACCCACCATAAACCTGCCCCTAACGCTAAGCCTAACCTAGACCTAACGCTAACCCTAATGCTAACTGCTAACTTAATGCTAGCCTAACCCTAAGCCCTGACCCTGACCCTGACCCTAACCTATCCTAACCTAACCCTATCCATAGCCTAACTCTAACCTAAGCCTAAACCCTAACCTAACCTAACCCTAATCCTAACCCCCTAACACTAGCCCTAGCCTAGCCCCTAAAACCCCTAACCCTAACCCTAACCCTATCCATCACCTAACCAAAACCCTAAACCTAACACTAACCTAACCTAAACCTAAAACCTAACACTATCCCTAACCATAACCTAAGCCTAAATAACTCTAAATTCTAACCCTAACTCTAACTGCAACCTAACCTAAGCTAAGCATAAGAGTAACCTAACCACTAGCCTAACCATAGCCTAATCCTAAACTAACACTAAACCTAACGTTAACCTAAGCCTAAACCTAAATCTAGCGCTAACCTAACACTAAACCTAACCTAAACCCTGACCCTGACCCAGACACTGACCCTAACCCTGACCCTAACCTAACCTAACCTAACACTAGCCTAACCCTAACCTAACCTGAACCTAACCTAACCTAACACCTAACCTAACCTAACACTAACCTAAGATAACCTAACCTAACCTAACCCTAACTCTAACCTAACGCTAAACCTACCCTAAACCCTGACCCTGATTCTGACCTGACCTGACCGTGACCTAACACTAACCTAACCTAACACAAACCTAACCTAAACCGTAAGCCTAACCTAACCATAACCTAAGCCTAGCCCTAACCCTATCCTAAACCTTAACCCTAACACTAACCCTAAACCTAGCCCTCAACCTAACCCTAACCTAACACTAACCCTTAAGATAACCTAACCCTAACCCTAACTCTAACACTAACCCTAACGCTAAACCTACCCTAAACCTGACCCTGATTCTGACCTGACCTGACCGTGACCTAACACTAACCTAACCTAACACAAACCCTAACCTAGACCCTAAAACCTAACACTATCCTAACCATAACCTAAGCGTACAATAACCCGATATCCTAACCTAAGCCTAACCCTAAGCCCAATCCTAAACGTAATCCAAACCTAACCTAACTCTAGCCCAAACACCAACCCCAACCTAACTAGAACCACAATCCCAACCACAAATCCAACCCCAATCCCAACTCTAACCCCAACACCAGCCTAACCCCAGCCCTCACCCAAATCCTAACCATAGCCCTAACCTAACCCTAACCTAAACCCTAACCCTAACCCCTAACCCAAATCCTAGCCCTAACCTTAACCTAACACTAACCCTAACCCTAACCCTAAGCCTAACGCTATCCCTAACCTTCACTCTAACCTAACCATAACACTAATCACTAACTGTAACCTAGCCCTAGCCCTATCCTATCCTAGCCCTAGCACGGGCCTAAATCTAAACCTATTCCTAGCCTGGACCATAAGCCTCACACTAACCCTAGCCTAAGTCTAACCTAAACCAGGCCCTAACCTAATCCTAACTGTAATCAGGCCCCTAACCCTATCGCTAGCACTTGGCCTAACTAAAGCATTAGCCCTAACTCTAATTCTAGGCCTAAGCCTAGCTCCTAGCGCCTAGCCTAGCCTAGCCCTAGCTCTAACAGCACCCTGACCTAGCCCTTGCTCAAGCAACAGTCCCAGCATTAATCACAGGCCTAGTCCCAGCAATGACCCCAGATCCTACCCCAGGCCGCAGCCTCAGCCCTAGCTCTAGGCCTGACCTAGCTGTGGCCCCTAGCCCTAAGCCTAACACTAACGCTAGCACTATGCTATCCCTAAGCCTAACCTAGCTGTAACCTAACCGCTAGTCCTATCCCCTAGCCCTAGCCCAAAGCCACTAACTCTGGTCCTAGCCTAGGCCAAATCCTGCCCTTAAACTTAGCCCTAACCCTAGCCTGGCCTAAACCCTAGCCTAGCCCTAACCCAAATCCTAGCCTAGCCTTTACCTAAACTAGCCTAGCCTAACCCTAAGCCCTAACGCTATCCCTAACCTTAACACTAACCTAACCATAACACTAATCACTAACTGTAACCCTAGCCTAGCCCTTTCCTATCCTGGCCCTAGCAAGGCCTAAATCTAAACCTATTCCTAGCCTGAACCATAAACCTCACACTAGCCCTAACCTAAATCTAACCTAAACCAGACCCTAACCCTAATCCTAACTGTAATCAGGCCCCTAGCCTATCAGCCTGACTTAGCCTAGCCAAAAGCATTAACCTAACTCTAATTCTGAACCCTAAAGCCTAGCCCTAACTCCTAAACATAACTCTACCCTAACCTAACAGCAGCCTAGCCTAACCTTACTCAAACAACAATCCCAACATTAATCACAAAGCCTAATCCCAGCAATGCCCCAAATCCTTCCCTAAGCCCAACCCCTAACTCTAAGCCCTAGCCTAAGCCTACACCCTAAGCCTAGCACTACGCTAACTCTGCCCTAGCCTAGGCCCTAGCCCTAACTGTAGCCTAACCGTAATCCTATCCTAACCCTAACCAAAGCCACTAACTCTAATCCTAGCCCTAACCAAATCCTGACCTTAAACTTAACCCTAACCCTAGCCCTAAACCCAAGCCCTAACCCCTAACCCAATGCCTGGCCTAACCCTAGCCTGGCACTAGCCCTACCTGCCCACCCTAACCTAAACCCTACACAGTCCCAGCCATAACCCCAGCCAATCCCAGCCTAATCCCAGCCCTACGCTAGCCCCAGCCCCAAACTATCCTAGGCCTAGCCTGAGCCTGGCCTGGCCTAGCCCTAGCCTCCCTAGCCCTGAGCCCTGGCCTAGGCCTGGCTGGCCCTGACCCCTAGATCTCACTCTAGACCTGGCCTGGCCTGGGCCACACTATGTTACCAGGCTGGCCTAGCCTGGCCTAACTCTTCCCTAGCCAACACCTTGGCCTGAGCCCTAGTTCTAACCTGCCTGGCCCTGGCCCTACCCCTGTCCTAGCCTGGCCTGGCCTGGCCTGACCCTACTGCAACCCTAAGCCTAGCTGGCCTGACCTAGGCCTAAGGCCTGGCACTGTCCCTGGCCCACCCAGACCTAGGCCTAACAATAGCCCCTCTGGAAATCCTGGCCTAACACTGGCCCAACCCTAACCCTAAACTAAGCATGAAATAACCTAACCACTAACCTAACCATAACCTAATCCTAAACTAACACTAAACCTAAACCCTAACTGTAAACCCTAAACCTAAATCTAACGCTAACCCTAACACTAAACCTAACCTAAACCTGACCCTAAACCCAGACTCTGACCCTACTAACCTGAACCTAACCCTAACCTAACCATAACCCTAACTCTGAACCTAGCCTAACCCTAACCCTAACCCTAACCTAACCCTAACCTAAGGTAACCTCAATCCTAACCTAACTCTAACCCTAACGCTAAGTCCCTACCCTAAGCCTGACCCTGATTCTACCTGACCCTGACCGTGACCCTAACACTAGCCTAACCTAACACAGGCCCTAACCCTAAGCCTAAGCCTAGCCTAACTGTAGCCCTAACACTAAACCTAACCCTCTCCTAAGCCTTAACCTAACCCTAACCCTAATCCTAACCGTCAACCTAACCCTAACCCTAACACTAACCCTTAAGATAACCCTAACCTAACTCTCACACTAACCCTAACGCTAAACCTACCCTAAACCCTGACCCTGTTCTGACCTGACCTGACCAGTGACCTAACACTAACCTAACCTAACACAACTCTAACCCCAGCCTAACCTACCCAAACCCCAACACTATCCCTAACCATAACCTAAGCCTGCAATGACTAACCTATCCTAACCTAAGCCTAACCAACTAAGCCCAACCCTAAACTTAATCCACGGCCTAGCCTGCTCTAGCCCTAAACACCAGCCTCACCTAGCGGACCACCATCCCAACCTCAATCCACCCCAATCCAACGGCTAACCCCAGCCCCAGCCTAACCACCAACCACACCCAAATCCTAACCCTAACCTAACCCTAACCCTAAACCTCTTCCTAACCTATGCCTAAACGCAATCCTAGCCTAACCCTAAACCAAACCATATCCTAACCTAACCCTAACCCCAACCTAACCTAACCCTAACTCAACCCTAGCCTAACCTAACCTAACCTAACCCACATCCCATCCCTTCCCAACCCTGCTCTACCTATCCCAACCCAACACTAACCCTAAGCCTACATCCTAACCCTAGCTCCTTACCCTAACCCAGCCCTAGCCCTAACCCTAAACCTGACCTAACCATGACACTAAGCCTAACCTAACTCTAATTCTAACCTAACTCTAAAACTGACCCGACCCTAAGTTCGTCCTAACCCAGACCTATCCCCTCTTCCTCTCACTAACTCTGGCTTAACCTTGCCCCTAAACCCAACCCTAAGCCTGCCTGCACACTACCCTAACCATAACCTTATCCTAGCCCTGAAGCCATAACCATGGCCCTATCCTAACACTAAGCACTAGCCCTCAGCCCTTAAGCCCGGCCTAACACCAGCCCTAGCCTAAGCCTATCCTACAATCCTAACTAAGCACTAACTCTAACCCTAATCTAACCCAAAGCCTAACCCTAACCCTAACCTACACTCGTCTAACCCTAAGCTCCTAACCCAGCCTCGCCCTAGCCCTGACCATAGGCCTAACTAACCTCAGGCTAGAGCCAGGCCCTGCTCTGAGCCCTGGCCTAACCTAAGCTAACCCAGCCCTATCCCCAATCCTAACCCTACTCCTGGCCCGGCCTGACCACCAGTGCCCAAAGCCCTAGCCTAACCGGACTAACACTGGCCCCTAACCTAACCCAGCCCTGACCCTAGCCCCTAACCCTCACCTACTAACCTAGCCTGGCCTAGCCTAACTCTTAGCCTAGCCTGACCTACCCCTAAACTGCCTAGCCCTGGCCCCTGGCCCTGACCTGGCCTAACCTAGCCTAGCGTGGCCAAGCCTAGCCTAACCTAACCTTCCTAAAGCTAGCCCCAACCCTTGCTCTAACCCTAATGACCGTAAGCTAACCCTAGGCCCTACTGGCATTAGCCTAGCCTAACCCTAAGCTTAACCCTAACCTATCCTAGCTACGCCTAACTCTAAGCTAACCGGACCTAATAGTTTCGAGCCCTAGCCCCTAACCCTACCTCTGCCCTACACCTAACCAGCCGTGACTTTTCCTAGCCTAACCTGGCCCCTAAACCTGCTGCTTGTCCTTACCTGCCCTAGCCATAGCCTTCCTCGGCCTGGCCCAAACCAATATCCTGGCTATGCCTAACCTAAGCACTAGCCCTTCTCCTAGCCCTAGCCCAGCCTAACACTAGCCTGCCTAAGACTATCCACCACAGTCCCTAACATAATCCTAACACTAACTCTAATCCTAACCAAAGACCCCTAACCCCAAGCGCCCTTCACTCATCCTTGGCCCTAGCCTAACGCTAACTCAGCCTAACCTAAGCCTAGCCCTCCCTATCCTAATCCCTAACCTAAATCTAACCTAACCTTAACTCTGAACCTAACTCTATCTCCATCCTCACAACCTAAGCCCAAACCTAACTCTAACCCTGAACCTTAAACCCTAACCTATCCCTAACTGTAAACAAACTCCTAATCCCCACACTAACTTCAACTATTTCCTACCCGTCCTACCCCTAACCGGTAACTCTAACCTAACCATAACCCCCTAACACTAACCATAACCTAAAACATGCCTAACTCATAATTCTAGCCCTAACTCTAACCGTAGTCTAAGTCCTAGCCATAGCCTAGCAATAGCCCTAGTCCTAACCGTATCACTAGCCTAACCTAACACTAACCCTGACCCTAATTCTAACCTAACCACCCAACTTAACCCAACCATAGCCCTAACCTTAACCTTACCCAACCCATCCACATACCCTACCTCTAGCCTAATGCTAGCCTAAGCCTAACATCGTTGCCTAACACTAAACCTATCGTACCACTTACACCTAGCCCTAACCCAGCCTAACACTAGCCCTAGCCCTAGCACTAGCCACAATCCTAACATAAACACTAACTAACCCTAATCCTAGCAAAACCCTAAGCCTAGCCCCTAGCCCTACACTCATCTAACCTAAACCTAAGAATAACGCTAGCCTAGCCTAGCCTAACCCAAGCCTAGTCCTAGCCTAACCTAACCCTAGCCTGGCCCTAGCCTTTCCTGGCTGCCCCTAACTGCCCTAACCTAACCTTAGCACAGGCCTAGTCCTAGCCTAACTTAAAACTCAACCTAACCTAGCCTATCCCTAACCCACACATACCTTTAGCCGTGCCCCTACCTCTATCCTAGCCTAACCTAAACCTAGCCTAACCTCGCCTAGCCCTAGGTCAGGCCCTAGCCCTGACACTAGCCTAACCTAGCCTAGCTCAAGCCTAACTACCTAACCGTAGCTTATTCTAACATTAACCCACCTGACCCTTACCTAGCCTAGCCCTAACCTAACCCTAGGCCTAAGCCTAGCCTAAGCCTAAGCCTAACCATAGCCTAATCCTGGCTCTTGCCCCTGCCCTAACCTATCCTGGCCCTAGCACTAGCCTAATGCCTATCCTGGCCTAGGCCTAGGCCCTGGCCTAGCCTGGCCTGGAACCCTGGCACTAGGCTCTGGCCTAGCCTAGCACTAGCACAGGCCCTGGCCTGTCCTAGGCCTGGCACTAGCCTACCCTAGCCTTGCACTCTAGCCTAGCCTGGCCTCTGTAGCCTAGGCCTAAGTCCAGGCACTGGCCTGGCCTAAGCCTGACACTAACCTGATCCTAATCAGGCCCTAGCCCTTGCCCTAGCTCTGTCCTACCTAACCCAATACCTGGCCCTGGCCCAGGCCTTGGCCTTGGCCCTAACCATGTCCTGGCCCTGGCCATGGCCTAGGCATGGCCTAACTAGGCCTAAGCCTAGCCTGGCTTACCTAATCCTAGGCCTAGCCCTGGACTCTAGCACTGGCCTAGCCGTGGCTATGGCTCTGGCCTGAGCCCAGGCCTGGCCCTGTCCGGGGGCCTAGGCCCTGGCTCTGGCCTGGCCTAGGCATTAGGCCTGGCCGGTAAACAAGCACCAGCACTGGCCTGCCTGCCCACTGGCCCTAGGCCTGCCCCTAACCTTGGCCTGGCCTAATCCTGGCACTAGCCTAGCCTAGCACTAGCCACTAAGCCTGGCTCTGACCTGACCATAGGCCCTGCACCTGGCCTGGCCCTAGCCTTGGCTCTGGCCCTAGCCCCAGCCTAGCTCTGCCTACCCCTGGCCTGGCCTAAGGTTAGGCACTAAGCCTAGCACTAGCCCTAGGCCCCCTAGCCCTACACCTGGCCGTAGTCCTGGCTCTGGCACTATTTCTGAACCTAATCCTGGCCCTAGCCTAACCTAACACAATGCTAGCCCTAAAGCTAACCCCAACCCATGCCCTCTACCCTATCCTAATCCCTAACCTAAATCTAGCCTAGCCTTTGACTCTGGGACCTAGCCCTATCTCCATCCCCAGCCTAAACCCAAACCTAGCTCTAACCTGGACCATAAGCCCTAACCTATCCTAACCGTAAACAAACTCTAATCCCAGCACTAACTTCAGCCCATTTCCCTACCCGTGCCCCTACCCTAACCGATAGCTCTAACCTAACCTAACCCCTAACACTAACCATAACCTAAACCATGCCTAACCCAAAATTCTAACCTAACCTAACCGTAGTCTAAGCCTAGCCATGGCCCTAGATGGCCCTAGTCTAACCTATCACTAGCCCTAACCTAACACTAACACTGACCTAGTTCTAGCCTAACAGCAAACCTAGGCCAACCATAGCACTAACCTTAGCCTGACCCAACCCATCCCATGCCACTACCTCTAGCCTAATGCTAACCTAAGCCTAACGTAACCTAACTCTAAGCCTGCCCTACACTTACACCTAACCTGGCCCTAGCCTAACTCAAGCCCTGGCCTGCCACTAAGCCTAGGCCTGGCCTAACACTAGGCCCTGTCCTAGCCTGGCCTTAACCCAGCCCTGGCCTAGCCTGGCCCCAACCTGGCCTAGCTGGGCCTAGGCTTAGTCCCAGCACTGGCCTTGGCCTAGGCTTTCTGGCCTGGGCCTGGCCTAGGCCTGGCCTAGCCCTGTCCTGGGCACTAGCACTGGCCTAGGCCAGGCCCTGGCCTAGGCCTGGCCTTACCTGGCCTGACACCAGCCTGGCCTAATCCTGGCCCCAGTCCCTGGCCCTGTGCCCAGCCCTAACCTGGCCTGACCCAGGCCTAGGCCCATCCCCCTAGCCCTGGCCCCCACCGAGCCTAGCATAGCCTAGCAGTGGCCTGGCCCTGGCCTAAGCCTAGCCTAGCTCTGCCCCTAACCCTAGCCTAAGCCTAGCCCTGACCCTGACCCTAACCTACCTCAGCCTAGCCTAATCCTGACCCTGACTCTGACCCTGACCTGACCTGACACTAGCCCTAGCCTAACGCTAACACTAGGCCTAACCTAAGCCTAACCATAGCCTAACCGTTACCTAGGCCCTAACCCTAACCCTAAGCCTAACCTTAACCCTCAGCCTAAACCCAACCCCAACCTAAGCTCAGCCCCACCCTAACCCCACCCAGCCTAGCCTAACATTAGCCTAACACTAACCCTAACCCTTAGCCTAAGCCTAACCCTAGCTCTAACCTAACGCTAACCCTAGCCCTAGCCTAATGCTAACCCAAGCCGGGACCTTAACCAGATGCTAACTCTAATTTTAAACTTAACTCTGAACCCATGGCCCTGACTCTGACCCTGACTCTGACCTTAACCTAAATCCTATCACTAACCTAACCTAACCCTAAACCTAACCTAACCTAACCTAACCTAAACCTAAACACTAGCCTAAAACTAAACCCAAGCCCTAACCTAAACTCAGCCTAACCCAGAGCCCTACCCCAAACCTGGCCCCAACCTAGCCCTAACCTAACCCTAACCAGGCCAGGCCCTAACCTTATCCCAGCCCTAGCCCCAGCCCCAGCACTAATCTGGCCCCAGTCCCAACCCTAGCCTCAGCCCTAACACCCTAGCCTAACCCTAACTCCTAGCCTAACACTAACCTAACCCTAACCCTAACCCCTAACCCTAAACCCTAACCTAGCCCCTAACCTGCCCTAACCCTAACCTAACCTAGCCTAACCTAGCCTAACCGTAAACCTACTCCTGCCCTATCCTAGCCTAGCACTGGCCTAACCCTAAGCCCTTGCTCCCTGGCCCTGCCCTGACCTGGCCTGCCTAGCCCTGCCTAGGCCTAACCTGGCCTAGCCTAACCTAAGCCTAGGCAAGACACTATCCTAGCCTAACCTGGCCCTAGCCTGCCTAACCCCTAACCTAACCTAACCCTAGGCCTAGCCTGACCTAAGCCTAAGCCTGCCTTAACTGCCTCTAGCCACACATACCTTGAACCTAGCCCTGCCCTAGACCTAGCCTGGCCCAGCCTGGCACTAGCCTGGCCTAGCCCTAGCCAGTCCTAGCCTAGCCTAGCCCTAGCCTGGCCTAACCCTGGCCTGGCCTAGCCTAACCTGGCCTAGCCTGACCTAAACATAACCTAGCCTAATCCTAGGCCCTAGCCTGGCCTGGCCCTGACCCTAACCTGGCCATGCCTGGCCTAATCCTAGCCTAAGCCTAAGCCTAACCCATGGCCTAGCCTAGTCTCCTGCCCCTAACCTAGCCCCTACCTTGCTAGCCTCATGCCCCACCCTAGCCCTAACCTAGCCTAACCCTAACCTCCAATAGCCCTGGCCCTAACCTAACCCAAAGTCAGGCCCTAGCCCTAACACTAGCCTAGCCTAACCATAACCTAACCTAACCGCTAGCCTAATGCTAGCCTAACATTAACCCTAGCCTGACCCCAACCCAACAACCTCAAGCCCTAACACTAACCTAGGCCTCTAGCCTAGCCTTAACCTAAGCCCTAATCCTAACACTAGCCTAACACTAACCACTAAACCTAACCTGACCCTAACCATAGACCCTACCCCTAACCCTAGCCTAGCAGCTAACCTAACCCTAGCCCAATCCTAACTCCATCCTAACCCTAGCCCTAGCCCTAAAATTAAACACTAAGCCTAACACTAACCTAAGCCCTAACCCTACACCTAGCCGTAGTCCTAGCTCTGGCACTATTTCTGAACCTAATCCTGGCCCTGGCCCTAACCTAACACAATGCTAACCTAAAGCTAACCCCAACCCATGCCCCTACCCTATCCTAATCCTAGCCTAAATCTAGCCTAACCTTAACTCTGAACCCTAACCCTATCTCCATCCCGACCCTAAGCCCAAGCCTAACTCTAGCCTGAACCATAAGCCCTAGCCCTATCCTAACCGTAAACAAACTCTAATCCCAGCACTAGCTTCAACCCATTTCCCTACCCGTGCCCTACCCCTAACCGATAACTCTAGCCTAGCCCTAGCCCCTAACACTAACCATAACCTAAACCATGCCTAACCCAAAATTCTAACCTAGCCTAACCGTAGTCTAAGCCTAGCCATGGCCTAGCAATGGCCCTAGTCCTAACCGTATCACTGGCCCTAACCTAACACTAACACTGACCTAATTCTAGCCTAACAATAAACCCTAGCCCAACCATGGCACTAACCTTAGCCTGACCCCAACCCACATGCCACTGCCTCTAGCCCTAATGCTAACCTAGGCCTAACCATAGCCTAACTCTAGACCTGCCCTACACTTGCACTAGCCTAACCCACCCTAGCTCTAGCCCTGGCCCTGGCCCTTGCCTAACCTTAGCCCTGGCCTAGGCCTGCCCTACACTTGACCTAGCCCTAGCCCAGCCTACCTAGCCTAGCCTGGCCCTGGCCCTTGCCTAGCCCTAGCTGGCCTGCACCTAATCCTGACCTATCCTAGCCCTAGCCCTAGCCATGGCCTGGCCTAAGCCAGGCCTAAGGTGGCACTAGCCTAGCCTGGCACTGGCCTAGGCCTGGCTCTGGCCTAATGAATGGCCTTGGCCTGGCCCTGGCCTGTCGGCTGGCCCGAGCCTAGCACTGGCACTGATCTCGTCCTAAGGCCTAGCACTGGCCTGACCATAAGCCTGGCCCTACAATGATCCTGGGTCCTGGCCTGGCCTAGCCTGGCCATAAGGCTCTTCCTGACCTAGGCCCAGTAGTGATGCTGGCCCCTGGCCTGCCCTGGCCTGGCCTGACCTAGGCCCTGCCAGCCTGGCCTGGCCTGGCCACGCCACCTGCCCTGCCCTGTCCGCCAGGCCTGGCCGTGGCCTAGGCCTGCACCTGGCCTGGCCCTGGCTCTGCTCAGGCCCTGGCCCTAACACTAAGGCTAGGCCTAGCCTGTCACTAGGCCTTGGCCTAGCCCCTGGCCTGCCTGGCTGCTAGCCTGGCCCTAGCTCGTCTAGCCTAGCCCTAGCCCTGCACTCTGTCCTTGCCCCTAGCCCAGCTGTGGCCTTGTCCTGGCCTAGCCTGGCCCTAGGCCTGCCTGAGCCCTGCCCTAGCCCTAGCCATAGCCTATCCATAAGGCCTAAGCCATAGCCTTGCCTTGGTCCTAGCCCAGGCCCTTGCCAGGCCCTTGCCTTGGCCTAGCCTCAGCCTAACACTAGCCCTGGCCTAGCACTGGCCACTGGCCCTAGGCCTGGCCTGGCCTGGCCCTAGGCCTGTTCTGGCTCTGACCTAGGCCTGGCTCCCTGTAACAGTAAGGCTAATGTGATGCTGGCCTTGGCCTAGGCCCTGGCCCCAGTGCCAGGCCTGCCCTTGCCTGGCCCTGGCCTGGGCCGGGGCCAAGTCCTGGCCTGGCCTGGCCTAAGTCTGGCCCTAGCCTACATGGCCACTAATCCTGGCCCTGGCCTAGGCCTAAAGCTCTTCCTGGCCTAGGCCTGGTTTGTGGCTCTGGCCCTGGCCTGGCCTGGGGCTGGACCTGGCCTAGGCCTGGCACTAGCACTGGCCTAATCCCAGGCATGGCCCTAGCCCCAGCCCTAGCCCAGCCTAACTCTAACACTAGCATTAACCTCAGCCACTAATCCGGACCCTTGCCCTAACCATGGCCTAAGCCTGGTCCTGGACCTATGCCTGGACATGGCCCTGGCTTTAAAACTTTAAATCCTGGCCTAGCACTGCCCCAAACCTAAGCCTAGCCTAACCCAGCCTAGCCTAGCCTAACACTGCCCTCAGCCCTAATCCTGCCCTACCCCTGCCCTAAATCTAGCCTCAGCTCTAGCCATAACCCTGCCCTAAGCCTAGCCTATTCTGGCCTAGCCTAAGTCTAGGCCTCTTCTAGCCCTAGCCTAACGGGCTAGCCCTTGCCCTGCTACCAGGCCTAAGCATGGACCTGCCTAACAGCCTAGCCTAAGCCTAAAAATATCCATAGCCTAGCAAAAACACTAACACTAGCCTAAGCCTAAACCTAAATCTAAACTAATCTTAACTCTAGCCTAACCAATAACCTAACACTAACCTAAATCCTAGCCTAACCTAACCTAAGCCTAACCTGACCTAAAATTTGCCTAGCCCTAGCACTAGCCCTGTCCTAAACTTGGCCCTATCCTAGCCTAACCCTTAGGGTTGGGGGTTTTGGTTAGGGGTTTTGGTTAGGGTTGGGGTTAGGGGTTAGGATTAGGGTTGGGGTTAGGGTTATGGATAGGGTTTAGGGTTAGCCTTGGGGTTGGGGTTGAGTGTTGGGGTTAGGATCAGGGTCAGGGTCAGGGTTTAGGGTTAGGGTTAGCATTAGGGTTAGTGTTGGCGTTAGGGATAGTGTTAGGGTTGGGGTTGGGCTTAGGGTTAGGGGTTAGGGGGTTAGTGTTAGGGGTTAGGGTTAGGGGTTGGGGTTTGGGTTGGGGTTTGGGTTGGGGTTAGGGTTTAGGGTTGGGGTTAGGGTTAGGGTTAGGGTTTGGGGTTGGGGTTGCGGTTGGGGTTGGGTTAGGGTTGGGGTTGGTGTTGGGGTTCGGGTTGCCTGGTTGGGTTTGGGGTTGGGATTGTGGTTCTGGTTGGGGTTGGGATTAGGGTTCGGTTAGGGTTGGGGTTGGGGTTAGGGTTGGGGGGGTTAGGGGTTAGGGTTGGGTTGGGGTTGGGGTTAGGGTTGGGGTTAGGGTTAGGTTTAGGGTTGGGGTTTGGTTTAGGGTTAGGGTTAGGGGTTTTGGTTGGGGTTAGGGATAGTGTTGGCCGTTGGGGTTGGGGTTGGGGTTAGGGTTTGGGGTTAGGGTTGGGGTTTAGGATTGGGGTTGGGGTTGGGTTTAGGGTTAGGGTTTGAGGGTTAGGGTTGGGGTCAGGGTCAGGGTTTAGGGTTAGGGTTAGCGTTAGGGTTAGTGTTAGGGTTAGGGTTGGGGGTTGGGATTTAGTGTTATTGTGGGGTTGGGGTTATGGTTAGGGTTAGTGTTGGGGTTTGGTGTTTAGGGTTAGGGTTAGGGGTTAGGGATAGTGTTGGCGGTTGGGGTTGGGGTTAGGGTTTAGGGTTAGGGTTAGGGTTTAGGATTAGGGTTAGGGTTTGGGTTTAGGGTTTAGGGGTTAGGGTCAGGGTCAGGGTTTGGGGTTGGGGTTAGCGTTAGGGTTGAGTGTTAGGGTTAGGGGTTAGGGGTTAGGATTTAGTGTTGTTGTGGGGTTAGGGTTGGGGTTAGGGTTAGTGTTAGGGTTGGGGTTAGGGTTAGGGTTAGTGTTAGGGTTGGGGTTAGGGGTTAGGATTTAGTGTTGTTGTGGGGTTGGGGTTATGGTTGGGGTTAGTGTTGGGGTTTAGTGTTTGGGGTTAGGGTTGGGGGTTAGGATTAGGTGTTTTGTTTAGGGTTAGGGTTGGGGTTGGGTGTTGGGTTTGGGGTTTCGGTTAGGGTTTAGGATTAGCATTAGGGTGAGGGTTGGTGTTAGTGTTAGGGGTTAGGGTTAGGGTTAGGGTCAGGGTCAGGGTCAGGGTTATGGGGTTAGGGTAGGGATAGGGTTGTGTTTGGGGTTAGGGCTGGGGTTTGTGTTAGGGGTTAGGATTTGTGTTGGGGTTAGGTTTAGGGTTGGGGATTAGGGTTAGGATTTGTGTTAGGGTTAAGGTTGGGGTTAGGGATTAGGGTTAGGATTTGTGTTTGGGGTTAAGGTTAGGGTTAGGGATTAGGGTTAGGTTTAAGCTTTGGGGTTGGGGTTGGGGAAGAGTTGGGTTTGGGGTTGGGGTTGGGGGTTTTTGGTTAGGGGTGAGGGTTAGTGTTAGGGTTAGGGTTAGTATTGGGTGTTGGGGTTAGGGTTGGGGTTAGGTTTAGGGTTATAGTTAGGGTTGGGGTTAGGGTTGAGGGTTAGGGTTAGTGTTGGGGTTAGGGTTAGCGTTAGGGTCCGGTCAGGGTCAGGGGTCAGAGTCAGGGTCAGGGTTTGGGGTTAGGTTTAGCGTTAGCGTTAGCGTTAGGGTTAGGGTTAGGGTTAGCAGGGGTTAGTGTTGGGTTGGGGTTGGGGTTAGGGTTAAGGGTTAGGGTAAGTGTTAGGGTTAGTTTAGGGTTAAAGTTGCGGTTGGGGTTGGGGTTGGGATTAAGGTTAGGATAGGGTTAGGATTTAGGGTTGTGCAGGGTTTGGGTTGGGGTTAGGGTTAGTGTTGGGTTTTAGGTTTTAGGGCTGGGGTTGGGGTTAGGGTTAGGGGTTTTGGTTCAGGATAGTGTTATGGTTGGGGGTTGGTTTGGGGTTTGGGTTAGGGTTTAGGATTAGCGTTAGGATTGGGGTTAGGGTTAGTGTTAGGGTCAGGGTTAGGGTTGGGATTAGGGTCAGGCTCAGGGTCGGGGTTTGGGTTAGGGTTAGCGTTAGGGTTAGCGTTAGCGTTAGGGTTGGGGTTGGGTTTAAGCTTAGGGTTGGGTGATGGGGTTAGTCTTAGGGTTAGGGTTAGGGGTTGGGGTTTGGGTTAGGGTTAGGGGTATGTGGTTAAGGTTAGGGTTAGGGGTTAGGGTTGGGGTTAGGGTTTATGGTTAGGATTAGGGTTAGTGGTTGGGTTAGGGTTGGGGTTACGGTTGGGGTAGGGGTTACGTTTAGGGTTGGGGATTAGGGTTAGTGTTAGGGTTAGGGTTTAGGATTAGGGTTAGGGTTAGGGTTAGGGTTAGGATTGGGTTTGGGGGTTGGGGATGGGGTTAGGGTTAGGGTTAGGGTTGGTGTTCGGGTTAGGGTTAGCGATAGGGTTAGGGTTGGGGTTGGGGTTGGGATTGGGGTTAGGGTTGGGTGTGGTTGATGTTAGGGGTTTGGGTTGGGGTTAGGGTTGAGTTAGGGTTAGGGTTGGGGTTGGGGTTGGGGTTGGTGGGTTGGTGTTAGGGTTGGGTTTGGGATGGGGTTAGGGTTGGGTTTGGTGTTAGTGTTAGGGGTTAGGGTTTGGTTTAGGGTTAGGGTTAGGATTACGTTTAGGGGTTGGGTTAGGGTTAGGGTTGGGTTTTAGGGTTAGGGTTTGGTTTATGGTTAGGGTTAGGATTAGGGTTAGGGGTTTTGGTTAAGATTAGGCATAGGGTTAGCGGTTGGCGTTGGGGTTGGGGGTTTAGGGTCAGGGGTTAGGGTCAGCTTTAGGGTTGGGGTTTAGGATTAGGGTTGGGTTTAGGCTTTAGGGTAAGCTTTACAGTTAGGTTTGGTGTTGGGGTTAGAGTTAAGTTTGGGGTCAGGGGTCAGGGTCATGGTTTGAGGGTTGGGGTTAGGGTTAGGGTTAGCTTTAGCATTGGGGTTGGCGTTAGGGTAGGGGTTAGGTTTAGGTTTTAGGTTGTGTTTGGGTTAGGGTTAATGGTTAGGGGTAGGGTTAGTGTTAGGGGTTAGGGATAGGGTTAGGTTTAGGGTTGGTGTTGGGTTGGGGTTAGGGTTGGGGTTAGCGTTAGCCTTAGGGGTTTTGGTTAGGGTTAGTGTTAGCATTAGGGGTTGGGTTCAGGGTTTGGGTTCCGGTTTACGGTTAGCGTTAGTGTTAGGGTTATTGTTAATGTTAGGGTTAGGTTTAGGGTTAGGATCAGGGTCAGGGTCAGGTTTAGGGTTAGGGTTGGCATTAGAGTTAGCATTAGGGTTATCGTTAGCGTTAGGGTTAGCGATAGGGTTAGGGTTTGGCTTAGGGTTAGGTGTTAGGGTTAGGGTTAGGGTTGGTGTTTTTTAGGATTAGGTTTAATGTTTGGGGTTAGGGTTAGGGTTAGGGTTTGGGGTTTCGGGATAGGGTTGGGATGGGTTAGGGTTAGAGTTATAGCTTGCGTTTGGGGTTAGTGTTGGGGTTCACGGTTTGGGTTTGGGATTAGGGTTAAAGTTAGGGTAAGTCTTGGGGTTGGGTTGGCGTTATGGTTAGGGTTAGGGCTAGGGCTGGGATATGATTAGGGCTGGGGCTGGGGCTTGGGCTGGGGCTGGGGTTGCGGTTGGGTTTGGGGATAGAGTTGGGTAGGGTTAAGGTTGGATTAGGTTTGGGGTTAGTGTTTGGGTTTAGGATTACGGTAAGTGTTGGGATTTGGGTTTCGTTTGGGGTTAGGTTTAAGGTTAGAGGTAAGGTTAGGGGTTGTGGTTAGTGTTAGTTTTAGGGATAGGGTTAGGTTTGGGTTGGTGTTAGGGTTAGGGTTAATGTTTAGTGTTGGGGTTAGAATTAGGATTGGGGTTTGGGGTTTAGGGATAGGATTAGCTTTAATGTTAGGGTTGGTGTTGGGGTAGGGGGTAGGGATAGGGGTGGTGGTTAAAGTTAGGATTAGTGTTAATGTTAGGGATGTGTTAGGGGTTAGGGAAAGGGTAGATAGATGGGTAGTAGTAGGTTTAGGGTTAGGGTTAGACAAGTTAGGGTTAAGATTAGAGTTAGGGTGACCCGTTAGGGTTGGGGTTAGGGTTATGTGTAGGTTTGGGGGTGGGTTAGGGTTAGTGTTAGGGTTTAAAGTTAGGGTTAGTGTTTGAGTTAGGGTTGGGTGTTAGAGTCTATGGTTGGGTGTTAGGGGTAGCGATAGGGGTAGAGGTATGGGTAGGGGCATTGGTTGGGATTAGAGATAGGGGTTAGGGTTAGTGTTGGGGTTGGTGTTGGGGCTTGGCATAGGTTTAGGGGCTGGGGCTAGGTCTGGGGTTAGGGTTATGGTTGGGGTTTAGGGTTAACGTTAGGGTTAGGAATGGGTTGGGGTTTAGGGTTAGTGTTGGGGGTTGGGGTTGGGGTTAGGGTCAGGTTTGGGATAAGGTTAGGGTTTAGGGTTAGGGTTTGGGGTTAGGGTTGGGGTTTGGGGTTAGGGTTAGGGTTGGGTTTAGGGGTTGGGGTTTGGGGTTAGGGTTAGGGTCAGGGTCAGGGTTTAGGGTTAGGGTTAGCGTTAGGGTTAGTGTTGGGGTTAGGGTTAGGGGTTAGGATTTAATGTTATTGGTAGGGTTATGGTTATGGTTAGGGTTAGTGTTGGGGTTAAGGTTAGGGTTAGGGTTAGTGTTGGGGTTAGGGTTAGGGGTTAGGATTTAGTGTTATTGTGGGGTTAGGGTTATGGTTAGGGTTAGTGTTGGGGTTTGGTGTTTAGGGTTAGGGTTAGGGTTAGGATTAGGTGTTTTGTTTGGGGTTGGGGTTGGGGTTAGAGTGTTAGGTTTGGGGTTTCGGTTAGGGTTTAGGATTAGCATTAGGGTGGAGGGTTAGTGTTGGTGTTAGGGTTAGGGTTAGGGTCAGGGTCGGGGTCAGGGGTATGGGGTTAGAGTAGGGATAGGGTTGTGTTTGGGGTTAGGGCTGGGGTTTGTGTTGGGGTTAGGATTTGTGTTGGGGTTAAGTTTAGGGTTAGGGATTAGGGTTGAGATTTGTGTTAGGGTTAAGGTTAGGGTAAGGCATTAGGGTTAGGATTTGTGTTAGGGTTAATGTTAGGGTTAGGGGTTAGGGTTAGGTTTGAGCTTTAGGGTTGGGGTTGGGGAAGAGTTAGGTTTGGGGTTAGGGTTAGGGGTTTGGTTGGGGTAAGGGTAAGTGTTGGGGTTAGGGTTAGTATTGGGTGTTGGGGTTAGGGTTGGGGTTGGGGTTGGGGTTATAGTTGGGGTTAGGGTTAGGGTTGGTGTTAGGGTTAGGGTTGGGGTTAGGGTCTACGGTCAGGGTCAGGGCTCAGAGTCAGGGTCAGGGTTTAGGGTTGAGGTTTAGCGTTAGCCTTAGCGTTAGGGTTAGGTTTAGGGGTTAGCTTGGGGTTAGTGTTAGGAGTTAAGGTTAGGGTTAGGGTTAAGGATTAGGGTAAGTGTTAGGGTTAGTTTAGGGTTAAAGTTGCGGTTGGGGTTAGGGTTGGGATTAAGGTTAGCATAGGGGTGGGATTTGGGGTTATTGCAGGGTTTGGGTTAAGGTTAGGGTTTAGTGTTAGGTTTTGGGTTTTGGGGCTAGGGTTTGTGTTAGGGTTAGGGTTGGGTTTTCGGTCAGGGTCAGGGTCTGGGTTTTAGGGTTAGGGTTAGCACTAGGGGTTAGTTTTGGCGTTAAGTTTAGCATTGGGGTAAGGGATATGGTTAGGTTTAGGGTTTGGGGGTTAGTGTTGGGGTTGGGGTTGGGGTTGGGGTTAGGGTTGGGTTTGGGTTTAGGGTTGGGTTTGGGGTTGGGGTTGGGGTTAGGGTTGGTTTGGGTTTAGGGTTAGTGTTAGGGTTGGGGTTGGGGTTGGGGTTAGGTTTATAGTTAGGGTTAGTATATAGGTTTGGGTTTAGTGTTGGGGTTAGGGTTAGGGTTAGGGTTTAGGGTTGGGTTATGTTAGGTTTGGGGTTTGGTAGGGTTGGGGAGGGTGGGAGGTTAGGGGTTAGGGTTGGGTTGGGGTTGGGGTGGGGGTTGGGTGGGGTTGATGTTTGGTTTGGGGTTGGGGTTGGGGGTTGGGTTTGGGTTGGGTTTAGGGTTAGTGTTTGGGCTTGGGGTGGGGTGGGGTTGGGGCTGGGGCTGGGGCTGGGCTGGGCTGGGTTGGGGTTGGTGTAAGTGTTTGGGTTAGTGTGGGGTTGGGTTGGGGTTAGAGTTTGGGGTTAGGATTAGTGTTAGAGTTTGGGGTTTAGTGATGGAGTTAGGGTTGGGGTAGGGGATAGGGTTAGGGTTAGGGTTGGGTTAGGGTTAAGGGTAGGGGTTGGGTAGGGGTTGATGTTTTATTTAGTGTTAGGTTTAGGGTTGGGTTTGGGTTAGGTTTGGGGTTTAGTGTTTGAGGCTTAGGGTAGGGTTGGGGTTAGGGCTGGGGCTGGGGCTGGGGCTTGGGCTTGGGTTGGGGTTAGTGTAAGTGTTTGGGTTAGTGTGAGGGTTAGGGTTAGGATTAGGGCTGGGGTTTGGAATAGGGCTGGGGCTAGTCCTGGGGCTGGGGCTGGGGCTAAGTCTCTGGCTATGGTTGGTTTTAAGGGGTTGGGGTTTGAGGGTTAGTGTTTGGTTTGGGGTTTGGGGTTAGGGTTCGGTTTGGTGTCAGGGTTAGGGTTAAGGTTAGCATTACTGTTGGGTTGAGTGTAGAAGTGGTTTGGGTTTGGCGTTGGTGTTAGAATAAAGTTAGGGTTAGGTTTAGGGTATTGGGGTTAGTGTTGGGTTAGGGATAGGGTTGGGGTTGGCGTTTAGTGTTGGGTTTGGGGTTAGTGTTGGGATTAGGGGCCTGGGGTTGCGTTTGGGGGTTAGGAGTAGGGGTATGGGTAGGGGTATGGGTTGGAGTTGGGTTTTGGGTTAGGATTGGGTTGGGTTGGTGAAAGGTTGGGATTTGGGGTTAGTATTGGGGTTGGGATTAGTTTTGGGGTTGGGGTTAGGGTTAGGGGTTTGGGGTTGGGGTGAGGGTTGGGGTTTGGGGTTAGGGTTAATGTGAGGGTTGGGGTTAGGTTTGGGGTTAGGGTTTGGGGTTATTGTTGGGGTTAGCATTAGTGTTGCGGTTGGACTTAATGTTGGGGTTGGGCTTAGGGTTGGGTTTGGGTTTGGGGGTTAGGGTGGGTTTAGGTTTGAGGTTGGGGTTGGGGTTAGGGATAGGATAAGGGTTAGGGTTAGGGTTGGGGTTAGGGTGCGGTTGGGGTTAGGGTTAAAGGGGTTTCAGTTTAGGGTTAGGGTTAGAATAGGGTTAGGGTTAGGGTTATGGTTGGGGTACGGTTAGAGTTATTGTAGGGTTGGGGTTAGGGTTTGGGTTATGGTTGGGTAAGGGGTTAGTCTTGGGTTTGGAGTTTGGGTTTAGCGTTGGGGTTAAATGTAAGTACGGTTGGGCCTAAGGAAAGGGGTTGGCCTAGGGCTGGTGCTTGGGGTGGGGCTGGGGCTGGGCTAGGGTTGGGTTTGGGGTTGGGGTTTAGGGGTTGGGGTTTGGGGTTAGGGTTAGGTTTTTGAGTTAGAGTTAGGGTTCGGGTTAGGGTTGGGGTTGGGGTTAGGGTTAGGATTAGGTTTAGCGTTAGTGTTAGGGTTAGGTTTACTTTTAGGTTTAGGGTTGGGGTTTGGTTAGGGTTTAGGGGTAGGGTAGGAGTAAGGGTAGGGGTGTGAGTTGCGGTTAGGATTAGGGTTTGTGTTGGGGTTGGGTTAGGGTTAGGGTTTGTTTTAGTG
Source organism: Nanger dama (assembly GCA_917880005.1). Classification (NCBI taxonomy): domain Eukaryota; kingdom Metazoa; phylum Chordata; class Mammalia; order Artiodactyla; family Bovidae; genus Nanger; species Nanger dama. The sequence goes on along the minus strand of CAKJTW010000252.1, from coordinate 123,094 downwards.
TTGGCATTTGGGATTTGGGGTTGGGTTAAATGTAGGGTTGGGTTGGGCCTAAGGATAGGGTTCGGGATAGGGCTAGTGCTGGGGGTGGGGCTGGGGCTGGGTTGGGGTTAGGGTTAGGGGTAGGGTTAGGGATAGGGTTAGTGTTAGTGTTAATGTTAGGGTTGGGCTTAGATTTACGGTTAGGGATGCGTTGAGGCTTAGGGTGGGTTTAGGTTTAGGGTCGGTTTGGTGTTAGGGATGGGATTAGGGTTAGCGTTACTGTTGGGGTTGGGGTTAGAAGAGATTTGGGTTTGGGGTTGGGGTTGGAATGGGGTTGGGGTTAGGGTTGGGTTAGGGTTAGGGTATGTTTGGGTTTGGGGTTGGGGATGTGGTTGGGGTTAGGGTTAGGGATGGGGTTGGGGTTGGGTTTCCAGTTATGGTTAGGGTTGAGGGTTAGGGGTTAGGGTTAGGGATTAGGGTTTGGTGTTAGGGTTGGGGTTAGGGTTAGTCATAGGATTAGTGGTAAGGTAAGGGTTGGACGAGTTTGGGGTTAGGGTTGAGGTTAGGTTTGGGGTTGGGTTAGGGTTAGGGGTATGGATAGGTTTAGGGGTAGGGGTAGGTTTGGGGTTAGGGTTAGATGGTGAGGGTTTGGGATAGGGTTAGGGTTACAGTTAGGGCTTGGGGTTAGAGTTGCGGTTAGGGTTAGGGTTAGGATTAGGGTTAGGGTTCGTTTTAGGGTTACAGTTAAGGCTTGTGTTAGGGTTAGGGGTTAGGGTTAGATTAGTGGTTACGGTTGGGGTTCACGGTAGGGGTAGAGGAATCGGTTGGGGTTAGGATTGCGGTTGGGTTTAGGGTTTGTAAGGATTTGGGTTGGGGTTCGTGTTTGGCATTAGTGTTACCGTTGGGGTTTGGTGTTTAGTGATAGAGTTGAGTGTAAGGAGGTAAGGGATTAGGGTTAGGGTTAGGGTGGTTTGGCAGGGTTGGGGTTAGGGTTGGGGGTTAGCGGGCATTGGGTTTGGGGTTTTGGGTTTGGGGTTAGGGTTAGGGTTGGGGTTTGGGTCAGGTTTTGGTCAGGGTTGGGGTTGGGGGTTAGGGTTGGGGGTTAGGGTTAGGGGGTTAGGGTTAGATGTTGGGGTATCTGTTGGGGTTTGGGTTAGGGTTAGGGTTGGGGTTAGGGTTGGGTTAGGGTTAGGGTTAGGGTTCAGGATTTAGGGAGAGGGTTGCGGTTGGGTTTAGGGCTAGGGAGAGCTTTAGGGCTGGGGTTAGTGCTAAGGCTAAGGCTAGGGCTGGGGCTGGGATTATTGTAAGGGTTAGGGTTCAGGGTTGGGGTTGTGGTTGGGTTTGGGTTTAGGGTAGGTTAGAGATTATGGTTTAAGGATAGGGTTAGGGTTAGTGGGGTTGGGGTTGGGGTTATGACTAGTTTTGGGCTATGGTTGGGGTTGGGGTTAGTGTTTGGGGTTGGGGTTGGGGTTAGGGAATAGGGTTTGAGGATAGGGTTAGGGTTGGGTTTGGGAGATAGGGGTAGGGGTAGGGGTATGCGTTGGATTTGGGGTTGGGGTTGGTGTTGGGGTTGGGATTTGGCGTTAGGGTTAGGGTTAGGTTAGAGTTAGGGTTAGGGTTGGGGTTTGGGGTTAGGGTTAGTGTTTGGGGTTAGGGTTAGTGTTAGGGTTAGTGTTAATGTTAAGGTTAGTGTTAGGGTTGGGGTTAGGGTTAGGGGAAGGGGTAGGGGTAGGTGTAGGGGTATCTGTTGGGGTTTGGCTTAGGGTTAGGATTGAGTTAAGGTTAGTGAAAGGTTAGGAATTTGGCCCTAGCATTAGCCTAACCTAATGCTAACCCAACCCTAACCCTAACCGTAACCTAACCTCAATCCCTAACCCTACCCTTAACCCTAACCTAACCCTTTCCCAAAACCCTGATCCCTAACCCTCAATCTGACCCTAAACACTAACCTAACCTAACCTAACACTAACCTAACCCTAACCTAACACTAACCATAACCCTAACCTTAACTCAAGGGCCTAACACTGGACCCTAGCCTAGCCTAGCCTAACTCTAACTGTAACCATAGCCTAACACTAGCCTAACCCTAGCCTAGCCGTAGCCTAACCGTAACCTAACACTAACTCGTCTAAGCCTAAACATAACCCAGCCATGCCTCTGCTCCACCCTTGGCCTAGGCCTAGCACAAAGCTGCCCCTACACCTGGCCTGGCCTAAGCCTAACCCAGCTCTGCCCCTACCCTTAACGTTGGCCCGAAGCTCACCCAACTCTAGCCTAACCATAGCCTGGCCCAGCCTAGCCTGGCCCTGGCCTGGATCAACCTGGCACTGGCCTAGCCTGGCCTGGCCATGGCAGCTAGGCTCTAGGCCTAGCCTTAGCCTGGCTGGGCCCAGGCCTAGCCTGACCCTTAGCCCTGCCCTTAGGCTTAGCACTAGCCTGGCTGTGGCCCTGGCCCTGGCCCTGCATTAGCCTTGGCTGTGACCATAACAGGCCTAGCACTAGCCAAAGGCACTCTCAGAGCCCTGTCTCTAAGCCAGGACTCCTGGCCTGGCCTGGACACTAGCCTGACCTAAAAAAGGCCGAGGCCTGACCTGGCCTGATGCTAAGGCTAGCCTGGCCTGGCCTGGCCTAGGCCGGACCTAGGCCTGGCCTGGCCTTGGCCTAGCCTGGCCTGGCCTAATCCTGGCCATAGAGCATGACACTGAAGCCAGCACTGGCCTGGCACTAGGCCTAGGCCTAAAGGCTAGCCAAGGCACCTAATCCTGCCCTAGGCCTGGCCTGGCCTGGCCTGGCCCAGGCCCCAGGCCTGGCCTGGTCCTAGTCCTGGCCAGCCCCATCTGGCCTGTTCCCTGGCCCTAGCCTGGGACTAGCTCTGGCACTGGCCTGGCCTCAGCCCTAGCCTGGCCTGCCTGGCCCCTAAGCCTGGCTCTAAAGCCAGGCCTAGCCTGGCCTAGGCCTGACCTCAGCCTGGCCTAGCTGGCGCACTGGCCTAGGCCTGGCTCTAAAAGGCCTGGCCCTAGCCTGGCCTGGCCTAACCTTGCCTGGCCTGGCCCTGGCCGTGGCCCTGGCCCTGGCACTGGTCCTGGCCCTAGCCTGGCCATGGCCCAGGCCTGGGGTCTGGCCTGGCCCTGTCCCCAGCCCCAGCCCTGGCCTGCCCTGCCTGAAGCTAAGCTTGGCCTAGGCCTGGCCCTAGGCCTGTCCTGGCCCTAGGCTTAGGCCTGGCCATGACCATAGGCCTAGGCCTTGGCCATGTTGCTGGCCTGGCACTAGCACAGCCCTGGCCCAGCCTAATCCTGGCCTGAGCCTGGCCGGTCAGCTCCTGGCCTGGCCTGGCCTGGCCGTGGCCCTGGCCTGGCCCTGCCCTGGAGTTCTGGAGTGCTGGCTGTGGCCTGTGCCTGGGCCTAGGCCTGGCCTTGTTCTGGCCTGGCCTGGGCCTAGGCCTCTTCCTAGGCCTGGCCGCCAGTGAGGCTGGCCTTGGCCTGGCCTGGCCCCAGGCCCAGCTCTGGCCTGGCCTGTCCTGGGCTTGGCCTGGCCGTGTTCTGGCCTGGCACTGGAGTCTGAGGCTGGTCCTGGCCTAGGCCTGGCAGTGGCACTGGCCCTGGCCTGGCTCTGGGCCCAGGCTGGCCCTGGCCTGGGCTTGCCTGGGCCTGGGCCTGACCTTAGGCCTGGCACTGGCCCCGTCCCTGGCCTGGCCTGGCCTGGCCTGGCACTGGCACTGGCCTGGCCGTGGAGTCTGGCACTGGCCTTGGCCTGGCCCTGGCCCTGGCCTGGCCTGGCACTGGCCCTGGCCTGGCACTGGCTCTGGCCTGGGCTCTGCACCTGCCGTGGCCTGGCCTGGCCCTGCCTGGCCTGGCCTGGCCTAGGCCTGGCACGGACCTGGCCCTGGCCTGGCCATGACCAGTAGTGCTGGCCTGGCCATGGGCCTGGCCTGGCCGGACCTGGCCTGGCCTGGCCTGGGCCTAGGCCCTGAGGCCATGGCACTGGCCTGGCCTGGCCCCTGGCCTGGCCCTTGCCTGGCCTGGCCCCAGGCCATGCCCTTCCCTGTCCTGCCCATGCCTGGCCTGAGGCCTAGGCCTGGCCCTGGCCCTGGCCTGTCCGTGGCCCTGCCCTGCCCCAATGCTAGCCTGGCTCAGCCATGGCTCTGGCCTGGCCTTGGCCCTGGCCTCCCTGGCCTGGCACTGGCCTGGCCTGGCCTGGTCCTGGCGCTGGCCGTGATCTTGTGGCCTGGCCCTGGCCTGGCCTGTTCTTGCCCTGGCCTAGGCCTGTGCCTCTTCTGGCCTGGCCTGGCAGTGAAGGCTGGCCATGGCCTGGCCTGGCCCAGGCCCCAGCTCTGGCCCTGGCCCTGCCATAGGCTTGGCCTGGCACTGTTCTGGCCATGGCCTGGTCTAGGCTGCTTCTCTGGCCTGGCCTGGCAGTGGCACTGGCCCATGGCCCTGTCCCAGCCCCAGCCCCACCCTGGCCTAAGCATGCCTGGCAGTGGCCTGGCCTTGGCCTGGCTCTGGCCCCAGTCTTGGCCTGGCCTGGCCTAGGTCTGGCATTGGCCTGGTGGTGGCCTGGCCCTGGCCTCTAAAGCTGGCCTGGCCTAAAGCCTGGCCCCAGCACTGGCCTGGCCATAGGCTCTGCACTCTGGCCTGGCCCTGCAATGGCCTAGTCCTGGCCTAGGCCTGGCCTGGCCTGGCCCTGGCCTGGCACTAGCCTTGGCCTGCTCTGCACTGGCCCTGTCCTGGCCTAGTCCAGCCATGGCCTAGCTGGCCTGGCCGGGCTGCCCTGCCACTGCCCTGCCTAATCCTGGCCTAGGCTTAAGCCCTAGCCTTGGCCCTGGCACTGTCCTGGTTCTAGCCTGTCCTGGCCCTGGCCTAAGCCTGGCCCTGACCCTCAGCCCTGGCCTTGGCCTAGCCTGGCCTAGCCTAGCCTAGTCCAGGCCATGGCCCTAGCCATGCCTTTTCCCTGGCCCTACACCTGCCCTACACATAACCTGGCCCCTGGCCTGGCCTAGCCTGGCCCTAGCCTGGCCTAGCCTAGCCTGGCCTAACCTGGCCTAGCCTGGCCTAGGCCTAAGCATAGCACTAGCCTGGCCTGGCCCTGGCCCTGGCCTAGGTTCTAAAGTCAAGGCCTAATCCTGGCTCTAAACACTAGCCTAACACCAGCCTTGGCACTGGCCGTGGCCCTGGGCCTGGCACTGGCTCTTGCCTATCCTGGCCTTGGCCCTGGCTCTGACACTAGGCCTGGCCTAACCTGGCCCTGGCCTGCTAGCCCCATGCCCTGGCTGGCTGGCCTGGCGCTGGCCCCAGGCCTGTCCTGGCCCTGGCCTCACCCTGCACCCCAGGCCTGCACCTGCCCTTGCCCTGCCAGTGACCTAGGCCTGGCACAGCTCTGGCCTGACCTGGCCCTGGCCTGGCCTGGCCCTGGCCTAGGCCTGGCCTGGCTCTGGCCCATGCCCTGGCCTAGTTGGCCTGCCCCTGGCCTGGCTGGCCACTCACCCTGACCACCTGTGCTGGCACTGGCCTGGTCCTGGCCTGGGCCTGCCTGGCTCTGGCGTCTAGGCCTGGCCTGGGCTGGGGCCCTGGCAGTGTGCTGACCTAGGCCTGGCCTGGCCTGAGCCTGGCCCTGGCCTGGCTCAGCCCTGGCCATGGCCTGGCCTGCCTGGCCGTGGCCTGGCCTAGTCCTGGCCGTGGCCTGGCCCAGGCCATGGCCGTGGCCTGGCCTGGCCTGGCTCCTGGCCTGGCCTGGCCTAGCCTGGCACTAGTCCTGGCCTGACCTAGGCTCTGGCTCTAGCACTGGCCGTGACCTGGACTCCTGGCCTAGAGCCTGGCCTGCCTGGCCTGGCCTGGCCTGGCCTAATGCTGGCCTAAGCACTTGGCCTGGTCCTGGCCCTGGCCTGGCCTGGCCTAAAGCCTGGCCCTTGCCTAACCTGGCCCTGGCCCTGGCACTGGCCCTGGTGCTGGCCCTGGCTCTGACCCTAGCCATGGCCCTAGCCTCAGCCCTGCCCTAGCCTGCACCCAGCCCCAGCCCTGCCTAACTGCTCCTAAACAGCCTAACCATGGCCCTGGCCCTGGCCTGGCTCTGGCCCTGTCCTGGTCCTGAAGCCTAGGCCTGGCCTGGCCCTGTCCTGGCCCTAGCCTAATGCTGGCCTAGCACTAACACAGCCTAACCCTGGCCCTAGCCCCTACCCTGAGCCCCATGCCCTTCCCTGCACCCAAGACCTGCCTGACCCATGGCCTGGCTCCTAGCACTGGCCGGACCCGTGGCCTAAAGCCTAACCCTGGCCTAAGCCTCTTCTTGCCCTGCAAAGTGATGCTGGCCTAGCCTAGCCCCAGCTCCAGCCTGGCCTGGCCCTACCTGGCCCCAGCCCCAGCCCTGTCACTAGCCTAACACTGGCCCTGGCCCTGGCCTAAACCTGGCCTGGCTCTGGCCTGGCCTGGCCTGGCCTGGCCTCTGCCCTCACCCTGTCCTGGCCTGAAGTCCTGGCCCTGGCCTGGCCTGGCCTAACCTGGCCCTGGCCTGCCCCCTGGCCAGGCCGGGACCTGGCCTGCCTGCCTGGCCTGGGCCTGTCCTGGGCCTGGCACTGGCCTGGCCTGGCCTGGGCCTAGGCCTGGCCTGGCTGGGCCCAGTGCCAAGCCAGGACCTGGCCCTGCCTGGCCTGGGCCAGTCTCCAGGCCTGGCACTGGCCTGGCCTGGCCTGGCCTGGCCTGGCCAATGGCCTGGCCTGGCCATGAGCCTGGCCCTGGCCTGGACCTGGCCTGGCCTGGCCTGGCCCTGGCCTGGCCTAGTCCTGGCCCTTGCCCTGGCCTAGGCTGTGGCCTTCCCTGTCCCTGCCCGTAGGCCTCTCTCCTAGGCCTGAGGCCTAGGCCTGGCCCTGGCCCTGTCCTGGCCTGGCCCTGCCCAAATGCCTGGCCTGGCCTGGCCCTGGCCCTGGCTCTGGCTCTAGGCTTGGCCCTGGCCCTGCCTGGCACTGGCCTGGCCTGGCCTAGGCCTGGATTCTGGCGCTGGCCGTGGCCTGATGCCTGATCCTTCCCTGGCCTGTTCTGGCCCTGGCCTAGGCCTGTGCCTCTTCTGGCCTGGCCTGGCAGTGAGGCTAACCATGGCCTGGCCTGGCCCTGGCCCCAGCTCTGGCCCTGGCCCTGCCTGGCCTGCATGGTCCTGTTCTGGCCTGACCTGGATCTAAGCTGTTCCTGGCCTGGCCTGGCAGTGGCACTTGCCTGGCCTGGCCTAGGCCCCAGCCTGGCCCCTGGCCTAGGCATGCCCCTGGCCTGGCCTGGCCTGGCCTGGCACTGGCCTGGGCCTGGCCTGGCCTGGCACTGGCACTGGCGTTGGCCTGGCCTCGGCCTGGCACTGGCCTGCTGGCCTGGCCTCTGCCTGGCCTGACCCTGGCCTGGCCTGGCCTGGCCTGGCCTGGCCTGGCCTGGCCTGGCTCTGCACCTGGCCTGGCCCCAGGCCCTGGCCTGACTCCTGGGCCTAGGCCTGGCCTGGCTCTGGCCCTGGCCTGGCACTGGCCTGGCCTGGCCTGGGTGCCCTGGCCCTGGCCCTGGCCTAGTCCAGGCCTCACCTGGGCCTAGGCCTGGCCGAGTCCTGGCCCTGCCCCTGCCCTAGGCCTGGCCTAGGCTTGGCCTGGCCTAGGCCTGGCCCTGGCACTGTCCGGCCTGCCCTGGCCCTGTGCCTGGCCCTAGATCAGCCCTGGCTCTGGCCTGGCCTGGCCTGGGCCTGGCCCTGGCCTTGGCCTGGCCTGGCCTGGCCCTGGCCTGGCACTGGCCTGGCCCCTGGCCATGCCCACTGCCCCTGCCCTGCCCCTGCCCGCCTGGGCCTAGGCCTGGCCTGGCCTGGCCCTAGCCTGTCCTGGCCCTATCCTGGCCTGGACCATGGCCTGCTGGCCTAAGCCCTAAAGCTGGCCTAGCACTGGCCTAGGCCTAAAGGCCTGGCCATAATCTTGGCCCTAGCCTGGCCTAGGCTCTAAATCTTGCCCTCCTCCTGGCCCTGGCCCTGGCACTGGGCCTGGATGTGGCCCCTGGCCATGGCCCTGGCCCTCACCTGGCCTGGCCTGGCCTGGGCCTGGCCTGGCCTGGCTCTGGCGCTGGCCTGGCCTGGCCTGGCTCTGCAGCCCTGGCCTAGTGCTGGCAGTGGCCTGTGACCACCGGTGCTAAGGCCCTGGCCTGGCCTGGCTGAGTCCTGGGCCTAGGCCCTGCCCTGGCACTGATCCTGGCCTGGCCCTGGCCTGGCCTGGCCTGGCCTGTCCTGGGCTCTTGGCCCGGCCTGGCCTGGCCTGGCCTGGCCTAGGCACTGGCCTGGGCCTGGTGCTGGCACTGCCCTGGCCTGGCCCCCTGTGCTGGCCCTGGCACTGGCCTGGCCTGGCCTGGCCTGGCCTAGTCCTGGCCTGGCTGTGACCTGGGCCTGGCCCTGGCCTTGGCCTGGCCTGGCCTGGCCCTGGCCCTGGCTCTGGCCTAGGCACTCTGCCCCGCCCTGGCCTAGGCCTAAGCCTGGCTCTGGCCTAGGCCTGTGTCCTTGGCCTGGCCTGTGGGCTTGTGCCTAGCCTTGGCCCGGCCTGGCCTGGGCCCAGGCCCCTGGCCTGGCCTGGCACTGGCCGGGGCTGCTTCTGGCCTAACAGTGGCGGCTAGGCCTGGCCTGGCCTGGCCCCGGCCGGACCTGGCCTGGACCTAGGCCGTGGTCCTGGCCTAGGCTAGCATTGGCCTCGTCCTGAGGCCTGGCCATGGCCTTGTGCCATAGGCCTGGCCTTGGCCCTGTTCTGGCCTTGGCTCTGAGCCTAGGCCTCTTCCTGGCCTGGCCGGGACAGCAGCGTTGGCCTAGGCCTGGCCCTGGCCTGATCCACTGGCTCTGAGGCCTGCCTGGCCTAGGCCTGGCCCCAGCCCTGGCCGTGCGCCTAGCACTAACACTAAGCCTAGCCTGACCTCTGACCCTGCCCTAGTCCTGGCCACTCACCCTAGCCAAGGTTTAGCCCTGCCCTAATCCTGGCCTTAGCCTGGCCAGCACCCCCTAGCCTGGCCTGGCCGTGACCTGACAATGAGCACTGGCCCTGGCCTGGCCCAGTCCTGGCACTAGCCCTGCCCCTGCCCTGCCCTGGCCGTGGCCCCAGCCCTGGCCTGGCCCAAGGCCGGACCTCTTCAGCCTTGCCCTAGGGTGGCGCTGGCCTAACCTGGCCTGGCCTACCCCATCCCCAGCCCTGGCCTGGCCGTGGCCTGGCCCTGGCCTGGCCCTGTTCTGGCCGTGACCTAGGCCTAAGGCTTTTCTGTGCCTGGCTCTGGCAGTGTCCTGCTAAGCCTAGTCCTGTCCTGGCACCCAGCCTGACACTAGGCCTGGGCCTGCACTGGCCTAGGCCTTGCCCTGGCCTGGTCCTTGGCCTGGCCTGGCCCTGGCCTGGCTGTGGCCTGCCTGGGCCTGGGTCTTAGGCCCTGGCCCTGCCCTGGTTCTGACCTTAGGCCTGGCCCTGTTCCTGGTTCTGGCCTGGGCCTGGCCCTGCCCAGCACCTGCCACGTCTCTGGCCCTGCCCGCCCTGGCCTGGCCTGGCCCTGGCCTGGCCCCAGGCTCTGGTCCTGGCAGTGACCGTGGCCTGGCACTGTGCATGAGGCTCTGGGCCCTGGCCTGGCCTGGCCTGGCCTGGCCTGTTGCCAGGCCCTGGCCGTGGCCTGGCCATGGCCTGGCCTGGGCCTGGGCCTGGGCCTGGCCCTGGCCCTGTCCGTGAGCTTGGGCTCTGCACCTGGCACCCTGGGCCTGGCCTGGGCCCTGCACCTGGCCTGGCACTGGCCTGGCTCAAGGCTAGCCTGACCTCTTGCCCTGCCCTGCCCTGCCTGGCCTAGGCCTGGCCATGGCCCTGGGCCTGGCACTGGCCTGGCCCAGTCTTGGCACTGGCCCTGCCCTATGCCTGGCCTGGCCCCAGGCCCTGGCCTGAGCTGTGCCTCTGTTGCCCTTGCCTGGGGCGTGGCGCTGGCCCTGACCTGGCCCTAAGCCCAGCCCCAGCCCTGGCCTTGGCCGTGCACTGGCCTGGCCCTGGCCTGGCCCTGTTCTGGCTGTGATCCTAGGCCTAGGCCTCTTCTGCCCTAGCCTAACAGTCATGCTGGCCTAATCCTGTCCTAGCCCCAGCCCCACACTAAAGCTAGGCCTGCCTGGCCTGGCCCTGGCCTGGCCTAGGCCTGGCCTAACCTGGCCCTGCCCCTGGCCTGGCTCAGCCTAATGATGGCCTAGCACTGGCTCTGGCCTAGGCTCTGTCCTCACCCTGGCCTGGCCTGGCCTAGCCATGGCCTAGCCATGGCCCTGGCCCTAGCCTGGCCTGGCACTGGGCCATGTGGCCTGGCACTAGCACTAGCCTGGCCTGACCCTGGCCTAGCCTGCTAGCACTGGCACTAGGCTCTGGCCTGGGTCTAAGGCTGCCCTAGCCTGGCCTGCCTGGCAATGACCTGAGCCTGAAAGCCTGGCCTCATCCTGGCCTGGCCGTGACCTGGCCTAGGCCTTGCCTAATCCTGGCCCTGGCCGTGGCCCTGGCCCTGGCACTGGCCCTGGCCTGGCCTGGCCATGGCCTGGCCTGCCTGGCCTGGCCTGGCCTGGCCTGGCCTGGCCTGGCCTGGCCTGGCCTGACCTGGACACTGGCCTAGGCCTGTCCTTGGCCCTGGCCGTGGCCCTGGCCTGGCACTGGCCCTGGCCCCTGGCCTGGCCTTGGCCCTGGCCTTGGCTCTGGCCTGTCTCTGACCTGGCTGGGCCTAGGCCGTGACCCTGACCTAAGGCCTAGGCCTTGTGCCCTGACCTGGCCTGGCCTGGCCCTGGCCTCACCCTGGCCTGGCACTGCACCTAGGCCTGGCCCTGCCGCTTGCCCTGCCCGTGGCTCTGGCCTGGCTGGCCTTGGCCTGTCCTGGGCCTGGCTCTGGCCCTGGCCTGGCTCTGGCACTGGCCTGGCCTGGCCTGCTGGCCTGGCCCTGGCCTGGCCTGGCCGTGACCGTGACCTGCCCATGCTGGCACTGGCCCCTGGCCTGGCCTGACCTGGGCCTAGGCCCTGCCTGGCTGGCCCTAGGCCTGCCCTGGCCTGGCCCTGTCCTGTGGGCCCTGGCCCTGCCTGGCCGTGACTCTGAGCACTGGCCTAGTCCTGAGCTGGCACAGCCCTGGCTCTGGCGTGGCAGTGATCGTGACCCCAGTGCTGGCACTGGCCTGGTCCTGGCCTGGCACTGGCCGTGACCTGGTCGTGAGCCCTGCCTGCCTGGCCTGGCCTGGCCTGGCCTGGCATTAGGCCTGGCTCTGGCCTGGCCTGGGCCTGGCCCTGGCCTGGCCTGGCCTGCTGTCCTGGCCCTGGCCTGGCCCTAGGCCTGCCCTGCAGCTGGCCTGGCTCTGGCACTGGCACTGTCCTGGCCTAGGCCTGTCCTGGCACTGGCCTGGGCCTGGCCCTGGCCTGGCCTGGCACTGGCCTGGCACAGTGCTGGCCTGGCCTGGCTCCGTCCTGTGCCCCTGCCCTGCCCTGCCCTGGCCCCTGGCCTGGCCCTGGCCTGGCCCTGGCCTGGACACTGGCCTGGCCTGGCCTGGCCCTGGCCTGGCCTGGCCTCTGCCCCTGGCCTGGCCTGGCCTGGCCTGGCCTTCCTGGCCCTGACAATAGGCCTAGGCCTCTTCCTAGGCCTGGGTTTGGCGTGACCGTGGCCTGGCCTGCAGCCTGGCTCTGGCCCCACCTAGCCTAGCCTGGCCTGGCCTAAGCCTGGCTATAGCCTGGCCTGGACCTAGCCCTTACACTAGCCTGGCCCTGGCCCTGGCAATTACTGTGGCCCTAGCTCTCTCCCTGGCCTAAGCCTAGGCCTGTCCCTGTTCCTAGGCCCTGGACACTAGCCCTAGCCTGGCCTAACCCCTGGCCTGGCCTGGCCTAACCTGTCCATGCCCTTAAACTAGCCTAACCATAGCACTAATCACTAGCCTAATCCTGGTCCTGGCCTATCCCTGCCCTGGCACTGGCCTAATTCTAAACATATCCCTGGCCTGGACCATGGCCTAAAGCTAGCCTGGCCTGGCCTAGGCCCTGGCCTGGCCTGGCCTGGCCTGACCTGCCTGGCCCTAACCTGGCACTAGCCCTGGCCCTGGCCTGGCCTGGCCTGGCCCTGGCTGCTGGCCTGACCTGGGCCCTGGCCCTAGGCCTGGCCTGGCCTGGCCTGGCCTGGCTCCGGCCTGGCCTGGCCTGGCGCCTGCCCTGGCCTGGCCCTGGCCTGGTCCTGGCCCCTGGCCCTGGCCTGGCCCTGGCCTGGCCTGGCCTGGCCCTGGCCTGGCCCTAAAGCCAGGCCCTGGCCCATGGCCTGGCACTGGCCTGGCCTGATCCCTGGCCCTGGCCCTGGCCTGGCCTGGCACTGGCCCTGGCCCTGGCCTACCTGGCCTGGCCCTGGCCTGGCCTGGCTCCTGGCCCTGGCCCTGGCCTGGCCTGGCCCTACTGGCCACAGTTCCAGCATTGCCCCTGCCCCAGTCCCAGCCCTGGCCCCAGCCCAGCCCTGGCCCTGGCCCCAGCCCTGGCCTGGCCTGGCCCTGGCCCCTGGCCTGGCCTGTGACCTGGCCTGGACCTCTTCCTGGCCCAAGGCCTAAAGGTGGCCCTGGCCTGGCCTGGCCTGGCCCCTGGCCTAGGCCTGGCCTGGCCTGGCACTGGCCTGGCCTGGCCTGGCCCCTGGCCTGGCCCCTGCCCCAGGCCTGGCCTGGCCTGCCTGGCCTGGCCTGGCCTGGCCCTGGCACTGGCCTAAAGCTAAGGCCTGGCACTGGACCTGGCCATGGCCTGGCCCTGCATGGCCTGGATCACTGGCCCTGTCCTGGCCTAGGCCTGGCCTGGCCTGTCCTGGCCCTGGCCCCAGCCTGGCACTGGCCTGGCCTGGCCCTGGCCTGGCCTGGCCTGGCCTTGGCCCTGGCCTGAGGCCAGTCCCAGCCCTGGCCTGGCCCCAAAGCCAGCCTGGCCTGGCCTACCTGGCCCAGCCCTGGCCTGGCCTGGCCCTGGCCTGGCCTGGCCTGGCCTGGCCTGGCCTGGCCTGGCCTGGCCTGGCCCCTGGCCTGGCCTGGCCTGGCCTGGCCTGGCCTGGCCCTGCCTGGCCTGGCCCTGGCCTGGCCTGGCCCTGGCCTGGCCTGGCCTGGCCTGGGCCTGACCTGGCCTGGCCCTGGCCTGGCCTGGCCTGGCCTGGCCCTGGCCTGGCCTGGCCCTGGCCTGGCCTGGCCTGGCCTGGCCTGGCCTGGCCCTGGCCTGGCCTGGCCTGGCCCCTGCCCTGGCCCTGGCCTGGCCTGGCCTGGCCTGGCCTGACCTGGCCTGGCCCCAGCCTGGCCCTGGCCTGGCCTGGCCTGGCCTGGCCTGGCCTGGCCTGGCCCTGGCCTGGCCTAGCCCTGGCCCTGGCCCTGGCCTGGCCTGGCCTGGCCTGCCCCTGGCCTGGCCCTAGCCCTGGCCTGGCCTGGCCTGGCCTGGCCTGGCCTGGCCTGGACCTAGGCACTGGCCTGGCCCAGGCCTGGCCTGGCCTGGCCCTGGCCCAGCCCTGGCTCTGGCCTGGCCTGGCACTGGCCTGGCCTGGCCTGGCCCTGGCCTGGCCTGGCCTGGCCTGGGCCTGGCCTGGCCCCTGGCCTGGCCTGGCCCTGGCCTGGCCTGGGCCTGGCCCTGGCCCTGGCCTGGCCTGGCCTGGCCTGGCCTGGCCCTGGCCTAGGCCTGGTGGCCTGGCCTGGCCTGGCCTGGCCTGGCCCTGGCCTGGGCTGGCCTGGCCTGGCCCTGGCCCTGGCCTGGCCTGGCCTGGCCTGGCCCTGGCCTGGCCTGGCCTGGCCCTGGCCTGGGCCTGGCTGGCCTGGCCTGGCCCCTGGCCCTGGCCTGGCCTGGCCCTGGCCTGGCCTGGCCCTGGCCTGGCCCCTGGCCTGGCCTGGCCCTGCCTGGCCCTGGCCTGGCCTGGCCTGGCCTGGCCCCCTGACCTGAGCCTGGCCTGGCCTGGCCAGGCCCTGGCCTGCCTGGCCCCTGGCCTGGCCTGGCCTGGCCTGGCCCTGGCCTGGCCTGGCCTGGCCCTGGCCCTGGCCCTGGCCTGGCCTGGCCCTGGCCCTGGCCTGGCCTGGCCCTGGCCCTGGCCTGGCCTGGCCTGGCCCTGGCCCTGGCCCTGGCCTGGCTGGCCCTGGCCTGGCCTGGCCCTGGCCTAGGCCTGGCCTGGCCTGGCCTGGCCTGGCTGGCCTGGCCCTGGCCTGGCCTGGCCTGGCCCTGGCCTGGCCTGGCCTGGCCTGGCCCTGCCTGGCCTGGCCTCTGGCCCTGGCCTGGCCTGGCCTGGCCCTGGCCCTGGCCTGGCCTGGCCTGGCCTGCCTGCCTGGCCCTGGCCTGGGCCTGGCCTGGCCTGGCCTGGCCTAACCTGCCTGGCCTGGCCTGGCACCTGGCCTGGCCTGGCCCTGGCCTGGCCTGGCCTGGCCCTGGCCTGGCCTGGGCCTGGCCTGGCCTGGCCTGGCCTGGCCTGGCCTGACCTGGCCCTGGCCTGGCCCTGGCCCTGGCCTGGCCCTGGCCCTGGCCTGGCCTGGCCCTGGCCTGGGCCTGGCCTGGCCCCTGGCCTGGCCCTGGCCTGGCCTGGCCTGCCCTGGCCCTGGCCTGGCCTGGCCTGGCCTGGCCCTGGGCCTGGCCTGGGCCTGGCCTGGCCCTGGCCTGGCCTGGCCCTGGCCTGGCCTGGCCTGCCTGGCCTGGCCCTGGCCTGGCCTGGCCTGGCCTGGCCTGGCCCTGGCCTGGCCTGGCCTGGCCCTGGCCCCTGGCCTGGCCCTGGCCTGGCCTGGCCCTGGCCTGCCCCTGGCCTGAGCCTGGCCTGGCCCTGGCCTGGCCCTGGCCTGGCCTGGCCTGGCCCTGGCCTGGCCTGGCCTGGCCTGGCCCTGGGCCTGGCCTGGCCCTGGCCTGGCCTGGCCCTGGCCCTGGCCCTGGCCCTGGCCCTGCCCTGGCCTGGCCTGGCCCTGGCCCTGGCCCTGGCCCTTTTGACCCTGGCCCTGGCCTGGCCTGGCCCCAGCCCTGGCCTGGCCCTGGCCTGGCCCTGCCCTGGCCTGGCCTGGCCCTGGCCCTGGCCTGGCCTGGCCTGGCCCTGGCCCTGGCCTGGCCCTGGCCTGGCCTGGCCCTGGCCCTGGCCTGGCCTGCCCTGGCCTGGCCCCAGCCTGGCCTGGCCCTGGCCCTGGCCTGGCCTGGCCTGGCCCTGGCCTGGCCCACCTAACCTGGCCTAACCTGGCCTGGCCCTGGCCTGGCCTGGCCCTGGCCTGACCTAACTCCTGGCCTAGCCTAGCCTGGCCTGGCCTGGCCCTGGCCCTGGCCCTGGCCTGGCCTGGCCTGGCCTGGCCTGGCCTGGCCTGGCCTGGCCTAGCCTGGCCTGGCCCTGGCCTGGCCCTGGCCCTGGCCTGGCCCTAACTGGCCTGGCCCTGGCCTGGCCCTGGCCTAACCTGGCCTAACCCTGGCCCTGCCCCTGGCCTGGCCTGGCCTGGCCTGACCTGGCCTGGCCCTGGCCTGGCCTGGCCTGACCCTGGCCCTAGGCCTGGCCTGGCCCTGGCCCTGGCCTGGCCTGACCCTAGGCCTGGCCTGGCCCTGGCCTGGCCTGGGCCTGGCCTGGCCTGGCCTGGCCCTGGCCTGGCCTGGCCTGGCCTGGCCCTGGCCTGGCCCTGGCCTGCCTGGCCTGGCCCTAGGCCCTGGCCTGGCCTGGCCTGGCCTGGCCCTGGCCCTGCCCTGGCCTGGGCCTGGCCTGGCCTGGCCTGGCCTGGGCCTGGCCCTGGCCTGGCCTGGCCTGGCCTGCCTGGCCTGGCCTGGCCTGGCCTGGGCCTGGCCTGGCCCTGGCCTGGCCTGGCCTGGCCTGGCCTGGCCCTGGCCTGCCTGGCCTGGCCCTGGCCTGGCCTGGCCTGGCCTGGCCCTGGCCCTGCCTGGCCCTGGCCTGGCCCTGGCCTGGCCCTGGCCTGGCCTGGCCCTGGCCTGGCCTGGCCTGGCCTGGCCTGGCCTGGCCTGGCCTGGCCTGCCCTGGCCTGGCCTGGCCTGCCCTGGCCCTGGCCTGGCCTGGCCTGGCCTGGCCTGGCCTGGCCTGGCCTGGCCTGGCCCCTGGCCTGGCCCTGCCTGAGGCCTGGCCTGGGCCTGGCCTGGCCTGGCCCTGGCCTGGCCTGGCCTGGCCTGGCCCTGGCCTGGCCTGGCCCTGGCCTGGCCTGCCCTGGCCTGGCCCTGGCCCTGGCCTGGCCTGGCCTGGCCTGCCCTGGCCTGGCCTGGCCTGGCCTGGCCCTGGCCTGGCCTGGCCTGGCCCTGGCCCCTGGCCTGGCCTGGCCTGGCCTGGCCCTGGCCTGAGCCTGGCCCTGGCCTGGCCTGGCCTGGCCTGGCCTGGCCTGGCCTGGCCCCTGGCCCTGGCCTGGCCTGGCCTGGCCCTGGCCTGACCTGGCCTAGCCAGCCTGACCCCTGGCCTGGCCCTGGCCTGGCCTGGCCTAGCCTGGCCTGGCCCTGGCCTGGCCTGGGCCTGGCCCTGGCCTGGCCTGGCCTAGCCCTGGCCTGCCTGACCTGGCCTGGCCTGGCCCTGGCCTGGCCCTGGCCTGGCCTGGGCCCTGGCCTGGCCTGGCCTGGCCTGGCCTGGCCTGGCCTGGCCTGGCCCTGGCCTGGCCCTGGCCTGGCCTGGCTCTGGCCTGGCCCTGGCCTGGCCTGGCCTGGCCCTGGCCTGGCCCTGGCCCTGGCCTGGCCCTGGCCCTGGCCTGGCCTAGCTGGCGCCCTAGCCTGGCCTAGGCCCCTGGCCTGGCCTGGCCTGGCCTGGCCTGGCCTGGCCTGGGCCCTGGCCTGGCCTCTGATCCTGGCCCTGGCCTGGCCCTGGCCTGGCCTGGCCCTGGCCTGGCCCTGGCCTGGCCTGGCCTGGCCTGGCCCAGGCCTGGCCCTGGCCTGGCCCCTGCCTGGCCCTGCCTGGCCTGGCCTGCCCTAAGCCTGGCCCTGGCCTGGCCTGGCCCTGCCCTGGCCCTGGCCTGGCCCTGGCCTGGCCTGGCCTGGCCTGGCCTGGCCCTGGCCTGGCCTGGCCTGGCCCTGGCCTGGCCTGGCCTGGCCTGGCCACCTGGCCTGGCCCTGGCCTGGCCCTGGCCTGGCCCTGGCCTGGCCTGGCCCTGGCCTGGCCTGGCCTGGCCCTGGCCCTGGCCTGGCCCTGGCCTGGCCTGGCCTGGCCTGGCCCTGGCCTGGCCTGGCCTGGGCCCTGGCCTGGCCTAAGGCCCTGGCCTGGCCTGGCCTGGCCCTGGCCTGGCCTGGCCTGGCCCTGGCCCTGGCCTGGCCCTGGCCTGGCCCCTGGCCCTGGCCTGGCCCTGGCCTGGCCTGGCCTGGCCTGGCCTGGCCTGGCCTGGCCCTGGCCTGGGCCTGGCCTGGCCTGGCCTGGCCTGGCCTGGCCTGGCCTGGCCCTGGCCTCGGCCCTGGCCTGGCCTGGCCTGGCCTGGCCTGGCCTGGCCTGGCCTGGCCCTGGCCTAGGCCTGGCCTGGCCTAGCCTGGCCTGGCCCTGGCCCTGGCCTGGCCTGGCCCTGGCCTGGCCTGGCCTGGCCTGGCCTGGCCTGGCCCTGTCCTGGCCCTGCCTGGGCCTGGCCCTGGCCTGGCCTGGCCTGGCCTGGCCCTGGCCTGGCCAGCCCTGGCCTGGCCTGGCCCTGGCCCTGCCTGGCCTGGCCCTGGCCTGGCCTGGCCTGGCCTGCCTGAGCCTGGCCTGGCCTGGCCTGGCCCTGGCCTGGCCTGGCCTGGCCTGGCCCTGGCCCTGGCCTGCCCTGGCCCTGGCCTGGCCCTGGCCTGGCCTCTGGCCTGGCCTGCCTGGCCTGGCCTGGCCTGGCCCCAGCCTGGCCTGGCCTGCCTGGCCCTGGCCTGGCCTGGCCTGGCCTGGCCCTGGCCCTGGCCTGGCCCTGGCCCTGGCCTGGCCTGGCCTGGGCCTGGCCTGGCCCCTGGCCTGGCCTGGCCCCTGGCTGGCCTGGCCTGGCCTGGCCTGGCCCTGGCCTGGCCTGGCCCTGGCCTGGCCTAGGCCTGGCCCTGGCCTGGCCCTGCTGGCCTGGCCCTGGCCTGGCCTGGCCTGGCCCCTGGCCCCTGGCCTGGCCCTGGCCTGGCCTGCTGGCCTGGCCTAGGCCTGGCCCTGGCCCTGGCCTGGCCCTAGGCCTGGCCTGGCCCTGGCCTGGCCTGACCCTGGCCCTGGCCTGGCCTGGCCCTGGCCTAGCCCTGGCCTGGCCTGGCCCTGGCCTGGCCTGGCCTGGCCTGGCCTGGCCTGCCTGGCCTGGCCCTGGCCTGGCCTGGCCTGGCCTGGCCTGGCCTGGCCCTGGCCTGGCCTGGCCCCTGGCCTGGCCTGGCCCTGGCCTGGGCCTGGCCTGGGCCCTGGCCTGACCGGCCTGGCCCTGCCGCCTGGCCTGGCCCCAGGCCTGGCCCTGGCCTGGCCTGGCCCAGGCCCTGGCCTGGCCCTGGCCTGGCCTGGCCTGGCCTGGCCTGGCCTGGCCTGGCCTGGCCTGGCCTGGCCTGGCCTGGCCCTGGCCTGGCCTGGCCCCTGGCCTGGCCTGGCCTGGCCTGGCCTGGCCTGGCCCTGGCCCTGGCCCTGGCCTGGCCCTGGCCTGGCCCTGGCCTGGGCCTGGCCTGGCCTGGCCCTGGCCTGGCCTGGCCTGGCCTGGCCTGGCCTGGCCTGGCCACTGGCCTGGCCTGGCCTGGCACCTGACCTGGCCTGCCTGGCCCCTGGCCTGAGCCCTGGCCTGGCCTGGCCCTGGCCTGGCCTGGCCCTAGCCCTGGCCTGGCCTGGCCTGGCCTGGCCTGGCCTGGCCTGGCCTGGCCCTGAGCCTGGCCTGGCCTGGCCTAGGCCTGGCCTGGCCTGGCCTGGCCTGGCCTGGCCTGGCCTGGCTGGCCCTGGCCTGGCCTGGCCCTGGCCTGAGCCTGGCCTGGCCCTGGCCTGGGCCCTGGCCTGGCCTGGCCCTGGCCTGGCCTGGCACTGGCCTGCCTGGCCTGGGCCTGGCCCCTGGCCCTGGCCTGGCCTGGCCTGGCCTGGCCTGGCCCTGGCCTGGCCCTGGCCTGGCCTGGCCTGGCCTGGCTGGCTGGCCTGGCCCTGGCCTGGCCTGGCCCTGCGCCTGGCCTGGCCTGGCCTGGCCTGGCCTGGCCTGGCCTGGCCTGGCCTGGCCCTGGCCCTGCCCTGCCCTGGCCTGGCCCCCTGGCCTGGCCTGGCCTGAACCTGGCCTGGCCTAGCCCCTGGCCTGGCCCTGGCCTGGCCTGGCCTGGCCTGGCCTGGCCTGGCCCTGGCCTGGCCTGGCCTGGCCTGGCCTGGCCTGGCCTGGCCCTGGCCTGGCCTGGCCTGGCCTGGCCCTGGCCTGGCCTGGCCTGGCCCTGGCCTGGCCTGGCCTGGCCTGGCCTGGCCTGGCCTGGCCTGGCCCTGGCCTGGCCCTAGCCTGGCCTGGCCTGGCCTGGCCTGCCTGAAGCCCTGGCCTGGCCTGGCCTTGGCCTGGCCTGGCCCTGGCCTGGCCCTGCCCTGGCCTGGCCTGGCCTGGCCCTGGCCTGGCCCTGGCCTGGCCTGGCCCTGGCCTGGCCTGGCCTGGCCTGGCCTGGCCTGGCCTGGCCCCTGGCCTGGCCTCCTGGCCCTGGCCTGGCCTGGCCTGGCCCTGGCCTGGCCCTGGCCCTGGCCTGGCCTGGCCTGGCCTGGCCTGGCCCTGGCCTGGCCTGGCCTGGCCTGGCCTGGCCTGGCCCTGGCCCTGGCCTGGCCTGGCCTGGCCTGGCCTAGCCTGGCCTGGCTGGCCTGGCCCAGCCCTGACCCTGGCCCTGGCCTGGCCTGGCCTGGCCCTGGCCCTGGCCCTGGCCCTGGCCCTGGCCTAAGCCCTGGCCTGGCCTGGCCTGGCCCTGGCCTGGCCCTGGCCTGGCCTGGCCTGGCCTGGCCTGGCCCTGGCCTGGCCTGGCCTGGCCTGCCCTGGCCTGGCCCTGGCCTGGGCCCTGCCTGGCCTGAGCCCTGGCCTGGCCTGGCCTGGCCTGGCCTGGCCCCCAGCCTGGCCTGGCCTGGCCTGGCCTGGCCTGGCCTGGCCCTGGCCTGGCCTGGCCTGGCCTGGCCTGGCCTGGCCTGGCCTGGCCTGGGCCTGGCCCTGGCCTGACCTGGCCTGGCTGGCCTGGCCTGGCCTGGCCTGGCCTGGCCCCCTGGCCTGGCCTGGCCTGGCCCTGGCCTGCCTGCCTGGCCCTGGCCCTGGCCTGGGCCTGGCCTGGCCTGGCCTGGCCTGGCCTGGCCCTGGCCTGGCCCTGGCCTGGCCTGGCCCCTGGCCTGGCCTGGCCTGGCCCTGGCCTGGCCTGGCCTGGCCTGGCCCTGGCCTGGCCTGGCCCCCTGGCCTGGCCTGGCCTGGCCCTGGCCTGGCCTGGCCTGGCCCTGGCCTGGCCTGGCCTGGCCTGGCCTGGCCTGGCCCTGGCCCTGCCCTGGCCTGGCCTGGCCTGGCCCTGGCCCTGGCCTGGCCTGGCCTGGCCTGGCCTGGCCTGGCCTGGCCTGCCTGAGCCTGGCCTGGCCTGGCCTGGCCCTGGCCTGGCCTGGCCTGGCCTGGGCCTGGCCTGGCCTGGCCTGGCCCTGGCCTGGCCTGGCCTGGCCTGGCCTGGCCTGGCTCTGGCCTGGCCTGGCCTGGCCCTGGCCTGGCCCTGGCCTGGCCCTGCCCTGGCCTGGCCTGGCCAACCTGGCCTGGCCTGGCCTGGCCCTGGCCTGGCCCTGGCCTGGCCTGGCCTGGCCCTGGCCTGGCCTGGCCTGGCCTGGCCTGGCCTGGCCTGGCCATGGCCCTGGCCTGGCCACCTGGCCCTGGCCTGGGCCTGGCCCTGCCCTGGCCTGGCCCTGGCCTGGCCTGGCCCCTGCCCTGGCCTGGCCCTGGCCTGACCCCTGGCCTGACCTGGCCTGGCCTGGCCTGGCCCTGGCCTGGCCTGGCCTGCCCTGGCCTGGCCCTGGCTCTGGCCCTGGCCTGGCCCTGGCCTGGCCTGAGCCTGGCCTGGCCTGGCCCTGGCCCCTGGCCTGGCCTGGCCTGGCCTGGCCTGGCCTGGCCTGGCCCTGGCCTGGCCTGGCCTGGCCTGGCCTGGCCTGGCCTGGCCTGGCCTGGCCTGGCCCCTGGCCCTGGCCTGGCCTGGCCTGGCCTGGCCCTGGCCTGGCCTGGCCTGGCCTGGCCTGGCCTGAGCCTGGCCTGGCCTGACCTGGCCCCTGGCCTGACCTGGCTGCCTGGCCCTGGCCTGCCTACCCAGCCTGCCCTGCCTGGCCCTGGCCTGGCCCTGCCCCCTGGCCATGGCCTGGCCCTGGCCTGGCCTGGCCTGGCCTGGCCTGGCCTGGCCCTCAGCCTGGCCTGCCTGGCCTGGCCTGGCCCTGCCCTGGCCTAACCTGGCCTGGCCTGGCCCTGGCCTGGCCTGGCTGGCCTGGCCCTGGCCTGGCCATGGCCTGGCCTGGCCTGCTGGCCTGGCCTGGCCTGGCCCTGGCCTGGCCTGGCCCTGGCCTGGCCCTGGCCTGGCCTGGCCTGGCCTGGCCTGGCCTGGCCTGGCCTGGCCTGGCCTGACCTGGCCTGGCCTGGCCTGGCCTGGCCTGGCCTGGCCTGGCCTGGCCTGGCCTGGCCTGGCCCTGGCTGGCCTGGCCTGGGCCTGGCCCTGGCCTGGCCCTGGCCTGGCCTGGCCCCTGGCCCTGGCCTGCCTGGCCTGGCCTGGCCTGGCCTGACCTGGGCCTGGCCTGGCCTGGCCCTGGCCTGGCCTGGGCCTGGCCTGGCTGGCCTGGCCTGGCCTGGCCTGGCCTGGCCTGGCCTGGGCCTGGCCTGGCCCTGGCCTGGCCCCTGGCCTGGCCTGGCTGGCCCTGGCCTGGCCTGGCCTGGCCTGGCCTGGCCTGGCCTGGCCTGGCCTGGCCTGGCCCTGGCCTGGCCTGGCCTGGCACTGGCCTGGCCCTGGCCCTGGCCCTGCCTGGCCTGGCCTGGCTGCCCTGGCCTGGCCTGGCCTGGCCTGGCCTGGCCTGGCCTGGCCTGCCCTGGCACTGGCCTGGCCTGGCCCTGGCCTGGCCTGGCCTGGCCTGGCCTGGCCTGGCCTGGCCTGGCCTGGCCCCTGGCCTGGCCTGGCCCTGGGCCTGGCCCTGGCCTGGCCTGGCCTGGCCTGGCCCTGGCCCTGGCCTGGCTGGCCTGGCCCTGGCCTGGCCCCTGGCCTGGCCTGGCCCTGGCCTGGGCCCCTGAGGCCTGGCCCTGGCCTGGCCTGGCCCTGGCCTGGCCTGGCCCTGTCCTGGCCTGGCCTGGCCCTGGCCCTGGCCTGGCCCTGGCCTGGCCTGGCCTGGCCTGGCCTGACCCTGACCTGGCCTGGCCTGACCTGGCCTGGCCTGGCCTGGCCTGGCCTGGCCTGGCCTGGCCTGGCCTGGCCTGGCCTGGCCCCTGCCTGGCCCTGGCCTGGCCCTGGCCTGGCCCTGGCCCTGGCCTGGCCTGGCCTGGCCTGGCCTGGCCTGGCCTGGCCTGCCTGGCCCTGGCCTAGCCTGGCCCTGGCCTGGCCCTGGCCTGGCCCTGGCCTGGCCTGGCCTGGCCTGGCCTGAGCCTGGCCTGGCCCTGGCCTGCCCTGCCCTGGCCTGGCCTGGCCTGGCCTGGCCTGGCCCTGCCCCTGGCCTGGCCCTGGCCTGGCCTGGCCTGGCCTGGCCTGGCCTAGGCCCTGGCCTGGCCTGGGCCTGGCCTGGGCCTGGCCTGGCCTGGCCTGCTCCTGGCCTGGCCCTGGCCTGGCCTGCCCTGGCCCTGCCTGGCCCCAGCCTGGCCCTGGCCTGGCCCTGGCCCTGGCCTGGCCCTGGCCCCTGGCCTGGCCCTGCCCTGCCTAAGCCTGGCCTGGCCTGGCCTGGCCTGGCTCTGGCCCCTGGCCTGGCCTGCCTGGCCCTGGCCCTGGCCTGGCCCTGGCCTGGCCCTGGCCTGGCCCTGCCCTGGCCTGGCCTGGCCTGGCCTGGCCTGGCCCTGACCCCTGGCCTGACCTGGCCCTGGCCTGGCCTGGCCTGGCCTGCCCTGGCCTGGCCCTGGCCTGGCCTGGCCTGGCCTGGCCTGGCCTGGCCCCTGGCCTGGCCTGGCCTGGCCTGGCCCTGGCCCTGGCCTAGCCTGGCCTGGCCTGGCCCTGGCCCTGGCCTGGCCTGGCCTGGCCCTGGCCTGGCCTGGCCCTGGCCTGGCCTGGCCTGGCCTGGCCCTGGCCTGGCCTGGCCTGGCCCTGGCCTGGCCCTTGGCCTGGCCTGGCCCTGGCCCTGGCCCTGGCCTGGCCCTGGCCTGGCCTGGCCTGGCCTGGCCTGGCCTGGCCTGGCCCTGGCTCTGGCCTGGCCTGGCCTGGCCTGGCCTGACCTGGCCTGGCCTGGCCCTGCCTGGCCTGTGGCCCTAGCCTGGCCTGACCCTGGCCTGGCCTGGGCCTGGGCCTGGCCTGGCCTGGCCTGGCCCTGGCCCTGGCCTGGCCTGGCCCCTGGCCTGGCCTGGCCTGGCCTAGGCCCTGGCCTGGCCCTGGCCCTGGCCTGGCCTGGCCTGGCCCTGGCCTGGCCTGGCCTGGCCTGGCCTGGCCTGGCCTGGCCTGGCCTGCCCTGGCCTGGCCTGGCCTGGCCTGGCCTGGCCTGGCCTGGCCTGGCCTGGCCCTGGCCTGGCCTGGCCTGGCCTGGCCCTGGCCCTGGCCTGGCCTGGCCTGGCCCTGGCCTGCCTGGCCTGGCCTGGCCTGGCCCTGACCTGGCCCTGGCCTGGCCCTGGCCTGGCCTGGCCCTGGCCTGCCCTGGCCCTGGCCTGGCCTGGCCTGGCCTGGCCCTGGCCTGCCCTGGCCTGGCCTGGCCCTGGCCTGGCCTGGCCTGGCCTGGCCTGGCCTGGCCCTGGCCTGGCCTGGCCTGGCCTGGCCTGGCCTGGCCTGGCCCTGGCCTGGCCCTGGGCCTGGCCCCCTGGCCTGGCCTGGCCCTGGCCTGGCCTGGCCCTGGCCCCCTGGCCTGGCCTGGCCTGGCCTGGCCCTGGCCTGGCCTGGCCTGGCCTGGCCTGGCCTGGCCCTGGCCTGGCCTGACCTGGCCTGGCCTGGCCTGGCCTGGCCTGGCCTGGCCTGGCCTGGCCTGGCCCTGGCCTGGCCTGAGCCTGGCCTGGCCTGGCCCTGGCCTGGCCTGGCCTGGCCTGGCCTAAGGCCTGGCCTGGCCTGGCCCTGGCCTGGCCCTGGCCCTGGCCTGGCCTGGCCTGGCCTGGCCTGGCCCTGGCCTGGCCTGGCCTGGCCTGGCCTGGCCCTGGCCTGGGCCCTGGCCTGGCTGGCCTGGCCTGGCCTGGTGGCCCTGGCCTGGGCCTGGCCTGCCCTGGCCTGGCCTGGCCTGGCCTGGCCTGGCCTGCCTGGCCTGGCCTGGCCTGGCCTGGCCTGGCCTGGCCCTGGCCCTGGCCTGGCCTGGCCTGGCCCTGGCCTGGCCTGGCCCTGGCCTGGCCTGGCCTGGCCTGGCCTGGCCTGGCCTGGCCTGGCCTGGCCCTTGGCCCTGGCCTGGCCCTGGCCTGGGCCTGGCCTGGCCTGGCCCTGGCCTGGCCCTGGCCCTGGCCCTAGCCTGGCCTGGCCCTGGCCTGGCCTGGCCTGGCCCTGGCCTGGCCTGGCCTGGCCTGGCCTGGCCTGGCCTGGGCCTGGCCCTGGCCTGGCACTGGCCTGGCCTGGCCTGGCCTGGCCCTGGCCTGGCCTGGCCCTGGCCTGGGCCTGGCCTGGCCTGGCCTGGCCTGACCCTGGCCTGGCCTGGCCTGGCCCTGGCCTGGCCTGGCCTGGCCCCAGCCCTGGCCTGGCCTGGCCCTGGCCTGACCTGGCCTGGCCTGGCCTGGCCTGGCCTGGCCCTGGCCTGGCCTGGCCTGGCCTGGCCTGGCCTGAGCCTGGCCTGGCCTGGCCTGGCCTGGCCCTGGCCTGGCCTGGCCTGGCCCTGGCCTGGCCTGGCCCTGGCCTGGCCCTGGCCTGGCCTAGGCCTGGCCTGGCCTGGCCTGGCCTGGCCTGGCCTGGCCCTGGCCTGGCTGGCCTGGCCTGGCCTGGCCTGGCCCTGACCCTGGCCTGGCCTGGCCCTGGCCTGGCCCTGGCCCCTGGCCTGGCCTGGGCCTGGCCTGGCCTGGCCCTGGCCTGGCCCTGGCCTGGCCTGGCCTGGCCTGGCCTGGCCTGGCCCTGGCCTGACCTGGCCTGGCCCTGGCCTGGCCTGGCCTGGCCTGGCCTGGCCTGGCCCTGGCCTGGCCTGGCCCTGGCCTGGCCTGGCTGGCCCTGGCCCTGGCCTCTGCCCTGGCCCTGACCTGGCCCTGGCCTGGCCTGGCCCTGGCCCCTGGCCTGGCTGGCCCTGGCCCTGGCCTGGCCCTGGCCTGGCCCTGGCCCTGGCCTGGCCTGAGCCCTGGCCCTGGCCTGGCCCTGGCCCTGGCCTGGCCTGGCCTGGCCTGGCCTGACCTGGCCTGCTGGCCTGGCCTGGCCTGGCCTGGCCTGGCCCTGGCCTGGCCTGGCCTGGCCCTGGCCTGGCCCTGGCCTGCCCCTGCCTGGCCTGGCCCTGGCCCTGGCCTGGGCCTGGCCCCCTGCCCTGGCCTGGCCTGGCCTGGCCCTGGCCCTGGCCCTGGCCTGGCCTGGCCTGGCCTGGCCCTGGCCTGGCCACTGCCTGGCCTGGCCTGGCCTGGCCTGGCCCTGGCCTGGCCCTGGCCTGGCCTAGCCCCTGGCCTGGCCTGGCCTGGCCCTGGCCTAACCCTGGCCCCTGGCCCTGGCCTGGCCTGACCTAGGCCTGGCCTGGCCCTGGCCTGGCCTGGGCCTGGGCCTGGCCTGGCCTGGCCTGGCCTGGCCCTGGCCTGGCCTAGGCCTGGCCTGGCCCTGGCCTGGCCTGGCCTGGCCTGGCCTGGCCTGGCCTGGCCTGGCCTGGCCTGACCTGGCCTGGCCTGGCCTGGCCTGGCCTGGCCCTGGCCTGGCCTGGCCTGGCCCTGGCCTGGCCTGGCCTGGCCTGGCCCTGGCCTGGCCCTGGCCTGGCCTGGCCCTGGCCCTGGCCTGAGCCTGGCCTGGCCTGGCCTGGCCCTGGCCTGGCCTGGCCTGGCCTGGCCTGGCCTGGCCTGGCCTGGCCTGGCCCTGGCCTGGCCACCTGGCCCTGGCCTGGCCTAAGGCCTGGCCTGGCCTGGCCTGGCCCTGGGCCTGGCCTGGCCTGGCCCTGGCCTGGGCCTGGCCTGGCCTGGCCCTGGCCTGGCCTGCCTGTCTGCTGGCCCCTGGCCCTGGCCTGGCCTGGCCTGGCCCCTGGCCCTGGCCTGGCCTGGCCTGGCCTGGCCTGGGCCTGGCCTGGCCTGGCCTGGCCTGGCCCTGGCCTGGCCTGGCCTGGCCCTGGCCTGGCCTGGCCCTGGCCTGGCCTGGCCCCCCTGGCCTGGCCTGGCCCTGGCCTGGCCCTGGCCTGGCCTGGCCTGGCCCTGGCCCCTGGCCTGGCCTGGCCTGGCCTGGCCCTGGCCTGGCCCTAGCCTGGCCTGGCCTGGCCTGGCCCTGGCCTGGCCTGGCCCTGGCCTGGCCTGCCCTGGCCTGGCCTGGCCTGGCCTGGCCTGGCCTGGCCTGGCCTGGCCTGGCCCTGGCCCTGGCCTGGCCTGCCCTGGCCCTGGCCCTGGCCTGGCCTGGCCTGGCCTGAGCCCTGGCCTGTGGCCCTGGCCCTGGCCCTGCCCCTGGCCTGGCCTGGCCTGGCCTGGCCCTGGCCTGGCCTGGCCTGGCCTAGGCCTGGCCCTGGCCTGGCCTGGCCTGGCCTGGCCTGGCCTGGCCTAGCACCTGGCCTGGCCCTGGCCTGCCTGGCCTGGCCTGGCCCTGGCCTGGCCTGGCCTGGCCCTGGCCTGGCCTGGCCTGGCCTGGCCCTGGCCTGGCCCTGGCCTGGCCTGGCCCTGGCCTGCCTGGCCTAGCCCCAGGCCTGGCCCTGGCCCTGGCCCTGGCCTGGCCTGGCCTGGCCTGGCCTGGCCCCAGCCCCCTGGCCTGGCCTGGCCTGCCTGGCCTGGCCTGGCCCTGGCCCTGGCCTGGCCCTGGCCTGGCCTAACTGGCCTGGCCTGGCCTGGCTGCCTGGCCCTGGCCTGGCCTGGCCTGGCCTGGCCTGGCCTGGCCCTCTGGCCCTGGCCTGGCCTGGCCTGCTCCTGGCCTGGCCTGGCCCTGGCCTGGCCTGGCCTGGGCCCTGGCCCTGGCCTGGCCCTGCCTAGGCCTGGCCTGGCCTGGCCTGGCCTGGCCTGGCCTGGCCCTGGCCTGGCCTGCCCTGGCCTGGCCTGGCCCTGGCCCTGGCCCTGGCCTGGCCCTGGCCTGGCCTGGCCTGGCCCTGGCCTGGCCCTGGCCCTGGCCTGGCCTGGCCTGGCCTGGCCCTGGCCCTGGCCCTGGCCTGGCCTGGCCTGGCCCCTGGCCTGGCCTGGCCTGGCCTGGCCCTGGCCTGGCCTGGCCTGGCCTGGCCTGGCCTGGCCTGGCCTGGCCTGGCCTGGCCCTGGCCTGGCCTGGCCTGGCCCTGGCCCTGGCCTGGCCTGGCCTGGCCCACTGGCCTGGCCTGGCTGGCCTGGGCCCTGGCCTGGCCTGGCCTGGCCCTGGCCTGGCCTGGCCTGGCCTGGCCTGGCCTGGCCTGGCCTGGCCCTGGCCTGGCCTGGCCTGGCCTGGCCCTGGCCTGGCCTGGCCTGGCCTGGCCTGGCCCTGGCCCTGGCCTGGCCTGGCCTGGCCCTGGCCTGGACCCTGGCCTGGCCTGGCCTGGCCCCTGGCCTGGCCTGGCCTGGCCTGGCCTGGCCTGGCCTGGCCTGGCCTGGCCTGGCCTGGGCCCTGGCCTGGCCTGGCCTGGCCTGGGCCTGGCCCCTGGCCTGGCCTGGCCCTGGCCCTGGCCTGGCCCTGGCCTGGCCTGGGCCTGGCCTGGCCTGCCCTGGCCTGGCCTGGCCCTGGCCTCTGGCCTGGCCCTGGCCTGGCCCTGGCCTGGCCTGGCCTGGCCTGGCCTGGCCTGGCCTGGCCCCCTGGCCCTGGCCCTGAGGCCTGCCTGGCCTGGCCCCAGCCTGGCCCCTGGCCTGGCTGGCCTGGCCTGGCCCTGGCCCCCTGGCCTAGGCCTGGCCTGGCCTGGCCCTGGCCTGGCCTGGCCTGGCCTGGCCTGGCCTGGCCCTGGCCTGGCCTGGCCTGGGCCCTGGCCTGGCCTGGCCCTGGCCTGGCCTGCCTGCCTGGCCTGGCCTGGGCCTGGGCCTGGGCCTGGCCTGGCCTGGCCTGGCCTGACCTGGCCTGGCCTGACCCTGGCCTGGCCCTGGCCTGGCCTGGCCTGGCCCTGGCCTGGCCTGGCCTGGCCCTGGCCTGGCCTGGCCTGGCCTGGCCTGGCCTGGCCTGGCCCTGGCCTGGCCCAGCCTGGCCTGGCCTGGCCTGGCCTGGCCCTGGCCCTGGCCCTGGCCTGGCCTGGCCTGGCCCTGGACCACTGGCCTGACCATGGCCCAAGGCCTGGCCTGGCCCTGGCCCTGGCCTGGCCTGGCCCTGGCCCCAGGCCTGGCCTGGCCTGGCCTCACCTGACCTGGCCCTGGCCTGGCCCTGGCCTGGCCTGGCTCTGGCCCTGGCCTGCCTGGCCTGGCCTGGCCCTGGCCTGGCCCCTGGCCTGGCCTGGCCTGGCCTGGCCTGGCCTGGCCTGGCCTGGCCTGGCCTGGGCCCTGGCCTGGCCTGGCCTGGCCTGGCCTGGCCTGGCCTGGCCTGGCCTGGCCCTGGCCTGGGCCTGGGCCTGGGCCTGGCCCTGGCCTGGCCTGGCCCTGGCCTGGCCCTGGCCTGGCCTGGCCTGGCCTGGCCTGGCCTGGCCTGGCCTGGCCTGGCCTGGCCCTGGCCCTGGCTGTCCTGGCCTGGCCTGGCCTGCAATGGCCCCTGGCCTGGCCTGGCCTGGCCTGGCCCTGGCCTGGCCTAGGCCTGGCCTGGCCTGGCCCTGGCCTGGCCTGGCCCTGGCCTGGCCTAACCCTGGCCTGGCCTGGCCTGGCCTGGCCTGGCCTGGCCCTGGCCTGGCCCTGGCACTGGCCTGGCTGGCCTGGCCTGGCCTGGCCTGGCCTGGCCTGGCCTGGCCTGGCCTGGCCTGGCCTAAGGCTAGCTGGCCTGGCCCCAGGCCTGCCTGGCCTGGCTGGCTGGCCCTGGCCTGGCCTGGCCTGGCCCCTGGCCTTGGCCTGGCCCCTGGCCTGGCCTGGCCTGGCCCTGGCCTGGCCTGGCCTGGCCTGGCCTGGCCTGGCCCTGGCCTGGCCTGGCCTGGCCTGGCTGGCCCTGGCCTGGGCCTGGCCTGGCCTGGCCTGGCCCTGGCCCTGGCCTGGCCTGGCCTGGCCTGGGCCTGGCCTGGCCTGGCCCTGGCCCTGCCCTGCCTCCTGTCCTGCCCTGTCCTGGCCTGGCTGGCCTGGCCTGGCCTGGACCTGGCCTGGCCTGGCCCTGGCCTGGGCCCTGCCCTGGCCTGGCCTGGCCTGGCCTGGCCTGGCCCTGGCCTGGCCTGGCCTGGCTCTGGCCTGGCCTGGCCTGGCCCCTGGCCCCTGCCCTGCCCTAGCCCTGGCCTGCAGCCCTGGCCTGGCCTGGCCTGGCCTGGCCTGGCCCTGGCTTGGCCCTGGCCTGGCCTGGCCCCTGGCCTGGCCTGGCCTGGCCTGGCCTGGCCTGGCCTGGCCTGGGCCTGGCCTGGCCTGGCCTGGCCTTGGCCTGGCCTTGGCCTCCAGGCCCTAGGCCTGGCCTGGCCCCGGCCCTGGCCTGGGCCTGGCCCTGGCCTGGCCTGGCCCTGGCCTGGCCTGGCCCTGGCCTGGCCCTGGCCTGGGCCTGGCCTGGCCTGGCAATGGCCTGGAGCCTGGCCTGGCCTGGCCTGGCCTGACCTGGCCCTGGCCTGGCCTGGCCCTGCCCCTGGCCTGGCCTGGCCTGGCCTGGCCCTGGCCTGGCCTGGCCTGGCCTGGCCCTGGCCTGGCCTGGCCCCCCCAGCCCCTGACCCTGGCCTGGCCCCTGGCCCTGGCCTGGCCCTGGCCTGGCCTGGCCTGGCCTGGCCTGGCCTGGCCTGGCCCTGGCCTGGCCCTGGCCTGGCCTGAGGCCTGGCCTGGCTGCCTGGCCTGGCCTGGCCAGGCCTGGCCTGGCCTGGCCTGGCCTGGCCTGGCCTGGCCTGGCCTGGCCTGGCCTGGCCTGGCCTGGCCTGGCCTGGCCTGGCCTGGCCCTGGCCTGACCTGGCCTGACCTGGCCCCTGACCTGACCTAACCTGGCCTGGCCTGGCCTGGCCCTGGCCTAAGCCTGGCCTAGGCCTGGCCCTGGCCTAAGCCTGGCCCTAACCCTGGCCTGGCCTGGCCTGGCCTGGCCTGGCCTGGGCCCTGGCCCCAGCCCCTGGCCTGGCCCCCTAGCCTGGCCTGGCCCCTGGCCTGGCCTGGCCTGGCCCTGGCCTGGCCTGGCCTGGCCTGGCCTGGCCCCTGGCCTGGCCTGGCCCTGGCCTGGCCTGGCCTGGACTTGGCCTGAGCTGGCCTGGCCTGGCCTGGCCCTGGCCTGGCCTGGCCTGGCCCTGGCCTGGCCTGAACCTAACCTGGCCTTGGCACTGGCCTGGGCCTGGCCTGGCCTGGCCCTGGCCTGGCCTGGCCTGGCCTGGCCTGGCCCTGACCTGGCCTGGCCTGGCCTGGCCAGGCCCTGGCCTGGCCCTGGCCTGGCCTGGCCTGGCCTGGCCTGGCCTGGCCCTGGCCCCTGGCCTGGCCTGGCCCTGGCCCTGGCCTGGCCCTGGCCTGGCCTGGCCTGGCCTGGCCTGCCTGGCCTGGCCCCTGGCCTGGCCCTGGCCTGGCCTGCCCCTGGCCTGGCCTGGCCTGGCCTGGCCTGGCCTGGCCCCTGGCCTGGCTGGCCTGCCTGCCCTGGCCTGGCCCTGCCCTGGCCTGGCCTGGCCTGGCCTGGCCTAGGCCTGGCCTGGCCTGGCCTGACCCTGGCCTGGCCCTGGCCTGGCCTGGCCTGGCCCTGGCCTGGGCCTGGCCTGGCCTGGCCTGGCCTGGCCTGGCCTGGCCTGGGCCTGGCACTGGCTCTGGCTCTGGCCCTGGCCTTTGGCCCTGCCCTGCCCCTGTCCTGGCCTGGCCTGGGCCTGCACCTGGCCCTGGCCTGGCCTGGCCTGGCTCAGGCCCTGGCCCTGACACTAGGCCTGGCCTGGCCCTGGCACTAGGCCCTGTCCTGGGCCTGGCTGGCCCTGGCCTGACCCTGCCTGGCCTGGCCTGGCCCTGGCACTGGCCTGGGCCTGGCCCTGCCTGACACTGGCCTGGCCTGGCCTGGGCCTGGCCTGGCCCTGGCCTGGCACTGGCCCTGGCCTGGCCTGACCTGGGCCTGGCCTGGCCTGGCCCTGGCCCTGGCCTGGCCTGGCCTGGCCTGGCCTGGCACCCTGGCCTGGCCTGGCCTGGCCTGGCCCTGGCCTGGCCTGGCCTGGCCTGGCCTGGCCCTGGCCCAGGCCCCTGGCCTGGCCTGGCCCTGGCCTGGCCTGGCCTGGCCCTGGCCTGGCCTGACCAGCCCCTGGCCTGGCCTGGCCTGGCCTGGCCTGACCCCAGCCCCAGGCCTGGCCTGGCCTGGCCCTGGCCCTGGCCTGGCCTGGCCTGGCCTGGCCTGGCCTGGCCTGCCTAACCCTGCCCTGCCCCTGCCCTGCCCTGTTCATGGCCTGGCACTGGCTCCTGGGCCTGCACCTGGCCTGGCCCCAGGCCCTTGCTCAGGCCCTGGCCTGGCACTAAGGCCTGGCCTGGCCATGACACTGGGCCCTGGCCTGGCCTGGCCTGGCCTGGCTGCTGGCACTGGCTCCGGACCTGGCCTCTGGCCTGGCCTGGCCTAGGCCTGGCCCTGGCCCTGGCCTGTTCCTGGCTCTGGCCTGGCCTGGCCTGGCCCAGGCCTAATCCTGGCCCTAGCCCCTGGCCTGGCCTGGCCTGTCCTGGCCTGCACATGCCTTTGGCCTGTGCCCCTGCCCTGTCCTGGCCTATCCTGTGACCTGGCCCTGGCCCAGGCCTTGGCCTTGGCCCTAACCATGTCCTGGCCCTGGCCCTGGCCTAAACATGGCTCTGGCTGGCCTAGGCCTGGCCTGGCCCTGGCTTTGGGCCTGTGCTAGGCCTAGGCCTGGACTCCTGGCACTGGCCTGGCGTGGCTATGGCTCTGGCCTGGCCCCAGGCCTGGCCCTGTCCGGGGCCTGGGCCTGGCTCTGGCCTGGCCTGGGCATTAGGCCTGGCCGTGAGACAGCACCAGCACTGGCCTGGCCTGGCCTGGCCCTAGGCCAGCCCTGGCCTTGGCCTGGCCTAGTCCTGGCACTGGCCTGGCACTGGCCACTAGGCCTGGCCTGACCTGGCCATAGGCCCTAGGCCTGGCCTGGCCTGGCCGGGCCTGGCCTGGCCGCCCTGGCTCTGTCCTGGCCTGGCCTGGCATTAGGCCTAGGCCTGGCACTGGCCTAAGGCCTGGCCCTGCACCTGGCCATGGCCCTGGCTCTGGCACTGTTTCTGAGACCTAGTCCTGGCCCTGGCCCTGGCCTGGCACAGCGCTGGCCTAGGCCTGGCCCCAGGCCCATGCC
Organism: Nanger dama; assembly: GCA_917880005.1. NCBI lineage: Eukaryota > Metazoa > Chordata > Mammalia > Artiodactyla > Bovidae > Nanger > Nanger dama. The sequence continues at coordinate 90,815 of CAKJTW010000252.1, read as the reverse complement.
CTGCCCTGTCCTGGTCCTGGCCTCAGTCTGGCCTGGCCTTGGCTCTGGACCTGGCCCTGGCTCCATCCTGGCCTAGGCCCAGGCCTGGCTCTGGCCTGGGCCATAGGCCCTGGCCTGTCCTGGCCGTGACAGGCCCTGGCCTAGCACTAGTTTCAGCCCGTTCCCCTGCCCGTGCCCTGCCCTGACCGATGGCTCTGGCCTGGCCCCTAATGCTAGCCATAGCCTAAGCCAGGCCCTAACCCCAAAGTTCTAGCCCTAGCCTAGCCTGGTCTAAGCCCTGGCCATGGCCCTGGCAATGGCCCTGGCACTAACCTATCTCTGGCCCTAACCTAGCCTAACACTAACAGTGATTCTAGCCTAACAACAAACCAGACCCAGCCATGGCACTAGCCTTGGCCTGATCCCAGCCCATCCCCATGCCACTGCCCTGGCCTAATGCTAGCCTGGCCCCTGGCCGTAGCCTGGCCGTGACCTTGCCCTGCACTTGCACCTGGCCAAGTCCAGCCTGGCTCTGGCCTGGCCTGGACCTGGCCCTTGCCTGGCCTTGGCCTGGCCTAGGCCTGGTCCTGGCCTGGGCCTGGCCTGGCCTGGCCTGTTGGCCTCCTATAGGCCTAGGTGGCACTGGCCTGGCCTAAGGCCAGCCTAGGCCTGGCCTGGCCTGGCTGTTGGCCTGGCACTGGCCTGGCCTGGCCCTGGCCTGTCCTGGCCTTGGCCTGGCACTGGCACTGATCCTGGGCCTGGGCCTGGCACTGGCCTGGCCATGGCCTGGCCCTGCAATGGCTCTGGTCGTCCTGGCCCTGGCCTGGCCTGGGCCTGGCCTGGCCTGGCCCCAAGCTAGTCCTGGCCAAGGCCTTGGCCTGGCCTGGCACCCGGCCCCCCTGGCTCTGGCCTGGCCTGGGCCTGGTCCTGGCCTTGGCCTGGCCTGGCACAGGCCCTGGCTGGCCCCAGCCCCAGCACTGGCCATGGCCTGGCCTGGCCTGGCCCCTGGCCTAAATCTAGTCCTGGCCTGGCCTAAAACTAGCCTGGCCTGGTTCTGGCCCAAGCCCTAAGCTAAGCCTGGCCTAAGCCTGACACTGACTCTGACCTGACCTGTCCTGATCCTGACCCTAACCTAGCCTAACTCTAACCCTAACATTAACCTAACCCCAGCCCCAGCCCTGCCCCACTGCCCCTAACCTGGCCTGGCCTAACCTGGCCTCTAATCCTAGCCCTGGCCTAGCCCTAACCCTAGCCCTAGCCTAATTTTAACCCCTAACCTAGCCTAGCGCTAATCCTGGCCTAAGCCCTGACCTACTGACTCTGACCTGACCTGTCCTGGCTCTGACCTAACCTGGCTCTAAGCCTAGCCTAACCTAGCCTAACCTGGCCTGGCCTGGCCTGGCCTGGCCTAACCTGGCCTGGCCTGGCCTAGGCCTGGCCTAAATCTCTTCTGGCCTGGCCTGGCCCTGGCCTGGCCTGGCCTGAACCCTGGCCTGGCCTAAAACCCTGGCCTGGCCCTGGCCTGCCCTGGCCTGGCCTGGCCTGGCCTGGCCTGCCCTGGCCGTGGCCCTGGCCCTGGCACTGGCTCTGGCCCTGGCCTGCCCTGGCTCTGGCCTAGGCCTAGGCCTACACTAGCACTCACAGTGGCCTAATCCCAGGCCTGGCCTGGCCTGGCCCAGCCTAGCACTAGCCTGGCACTGTCCTCAGCCCCTAATCCTGCTCTTGCCCCTGCCCTGCCCTAGCCTGGTCCTGGCTCTGTCCCGGACATGGCGCTGGCTTTAAAGCCCTGGCCGTGGCACTGGCCCCAAGCCTGGCCTAGCCTGGCCCAGCTCTGGCCCTAGCCTAGCACTGCCCTCGGCCCCTAATCCTGCCCTGCCCCCAGGCCCTAGCCTAGCCTAATCTGGCCCTGGCCTAAATCTAAGCCTCTTCTAGCCCTAGCCTAGCAGTGGCGTTGGCCTGGCCCTTGCCTGGTCCCAGCCCCAGGCCGTGACCATGGACCTGCCTGGCCTAGGCCTGGCCTGGCCTGGGCCTAGCCCCAGCCCTGGCCAAAGCACTGGCACTGGCCTGATTCCTAGGCCTGGTCTCAAGATAGTCTTGGCCTGGCCTGGCCAGTGGCACTGGCCCTGGCCTGAGGCCTGGCCTGGTTCTGGCCTGGGCACTGGCCTGGCCTAGGCTTTTGCCTGGCCATGGCCCTGGCCTTGGCACTGGCCCTGTCCTCAGCCTGGCCCTGTCCTGGCCCTGCCCTTGCCCCTGGCCTGGCCTGGCCCAGCCCTGGCCTGGCTCTGGCCTGGCCTGGCAGCAGCACTAGCTGTGCCCTTCCCCTGCCCTGGCCTGCTGGCCCTGGCCTGGCCTGGCCTGGCCTGGCTGGAGCCCCAGCTCTGGCACTGGCCTGGCCTGGCCTATAGGCCTGGCCCTGTTTCTGGCCCTGGCCTGGAGGTCTAGGCTTCTCCTGGCCTGGCCTAGCAGTGGCACTGGCCTAGGCCTGGCCCCAACCCCAGTCTCAGCCCCACCTGGCACTGGCATGCCCTGGCCTAGGCCTGGCCTGGCCTGACCTGGCCTGGCCCTGGCACTGTCCTGGCTCTGGCGCTGTCCCTGGCCCTGGCCTGGCCCAGCCTGGCCCAGCCTGGCCTGGCCTGGCACTGAAGCCGCCTGGCCATGCCCTTCCCCTGCCGCTGCCCTGCTTCTGCACATGGCCTGGCCCCTGGCCTGGCCTGGCCTGGCCTAGGCATGTCCTGGCCTGGCCTGGCCTGGGCCTGGAGTCCTGAGGCCTGGCACTGAAGCCAGGCCTTGGCCCTGGCCATGGCCTGGCCTGGTTCCTGGGCGTGGGCCTGGCCTGGCCTGGGCACTGGCCTGGCCTGGCCTTGGCCCTGGCCGAGGCCTGGCCCTGGCACTGGCCCTTGCCTAGCACTGGCCCTGGCCCTAGCCTGGCCTGGCCATGGCCATGGCCTAGGCCCTGGGCCCTGGCCTGGCCTGGGCCCTGTGCCTGGCCTTGGCCTGGCCCAGGCGCTGGCCAAGGCCTGTCCATAGCACTGGCCTTGCACCCCCAGGCCGTGCCCCTGCCCTTGCCCTGCCCGTGGCCTGGCCTAGCACAGGCCCTAGCCATGGCCATGGCCTGGCCTGTCCTTAGGCCCTGGGCCCTGGCCTAGCCTGGCTCCAGGCACTTGCCTGGCCTGGTGCTAGCACAGCCCTAGCCTAATGCTGGCCTGGCTGTGACCACCAGTGCTAGCACTGGCCTAATCCTGGCTCTAATCCTGGCCTGGCTGTGACCATTTCTGACCTGGCCTAGGCCTCCTCTTCTAGCCTTTGCCTAACAGTGGCGCTGGCCTAAGCTCAGCCCTGGCCCCAGCCACAGCCTAGGCCTGGCCCCTGGCCTGGCCCTGGCCTGGCACTGGCCTGGCCTGGCCTCTGCTGGCCTGAGCTCTGTTCCTCACCCCTAGCCTGGCCCTGGCCATGACCGGCCTAACAATGGCCTGGCCATGACCATAGGCCTGGCCCTGGCCTGAGCCATGGCTCTAGGCCCTGGCCTAAAGCTAGCTGCCCTGCCCCCTGGCCTAGGCCTGTTGCTAAGCCTTGCCTAGCCTGGCCTTGGCCATGGCCCTGGACCTGGCACTGGCCCTGGCCCTAGCCTGGCCATGGCCCTGGCCTAGGCCTGGCCTGGCCTAGCCCCAGCCCCAGCCTAGCCTAGCACTGTCCTAGGCCTAGCCTTGGCCTAGCCTGGCCTGGCCCTGGCCTTGCCCTTTCCTAACCTATGCTTGGCCCTAGGCCTAGGCCTGGCCATGACCATAGGCCTAGGCCTTGGCCTTAGTGCTAGGCCTAGCACTAGCCCAGCCTAATGCTGGCCTAGGCCTAGCCCCAGCCCATGCCCTTCCCCTGCCCTGCCACTGCCCCTACCCGTGATCTTAAAGCCCTAGCCATGGCCCGGACCCCTAATGCTAAACCCAGCACTAAATCTAGGCCTCTTCTTGCCCAAAACTAACAGTAATGCTAGCCCTAACCCCAACCCCAGCCCCAGCCCTAGCCCTTACCGTGCCTTAACTCCAAGCCCAGCCCTAACCGTAAGCCTAACTCTGGCCCTGGCCCTGGCCCTATCTCTAATCCTAGCCTAGCCTGGCCCTAGCCTAAGCCTAGCACTAGCCTTTGCCCTGGCCCTGGGCCTGGCCCTGGCCCAGGCACCAGCCCTGGGCCTGGCCGATCCCTGGCCTAATCCTGGCCTGGCCTGGCCTGGCCTTAGGCCCTGGCCCTAGTCCTGGCCTGGCCTGGTCCTGGCCTGGCCTGGCCCTGGCCTGGCCTGGCCTGGCCTGGCCTGGCCTGGCCTAGGCCTGGTCCTAGGCCTAAAGGCTGCCAGTGGCCTGGCCCTGCCCTGTGCCTGCACTGGCCTGGTCCTGGGCCTAGGCCTGGCACTGGCCTGGGCTCTGGCCTAACAATGGTCCTGGCACTGGCCCTTGCCTAAAGTGGCCCTGCCCTGGCCTGGCCTGGGCCATAGGCCCTCGATCTGGCCTGGGCCTAAGGGCTGGACCTGGCCTAGGCCTGGCACTGGCACTGGCCTGGTCCCAGGGCATGGCCTGGCCCCAGCCTGGCCCAGGCCTGGCCTAGCACTGGCATTGGCCTCAGCTCCTAATCTTGCCTTGCCCCCTGGCCTGGCCTGGCCTGGTCCTGGACCTGTCCTGGACATGGCCTTGGCTTTGAAATCCTGGCCCTGGCACTGGCCCCAGGCCTAGGCCTGGCCCTAGCCCAGCCTTGGCCTGGCCTAGCACTGCCTCAGCCCTAGTCCTGCCCATGCCCTGCCCTGCCCTAGGCCTGGCCTCAGCTCTAATCCTAGCCCTGCCTAGGCCTAGCCTGTTCTAGCGCTGGCCTAAATCTAGGCCTCTTCTAGCACTAGCCTAACAGTGGCTGGCCTAGCCCTTGCCTGGCCCTGGCCGAGGGCCTAGCGCGGACCTGCCTGGCCTGGCCTGGCCTAGGCCTGGCACTGTCTGCAGCCTAACAAAAACACTAGCACTGGCCTAAGCCTAGGCCTGGAGTCTAGGGCTAATTTTGGCTCTAGCCTGGCCAATAGCACTAGCACTAGCCTAAATCCTAGCCCTAGCCTGGCCTAAACACGGACTCTAAAGCCTAAACTTTGCCCTGGCCGTGGCCCTGGCCCTGGCACTGGACCTGTCCCTAACCTGGCCCTGGCCTAACCTCCTGGGGTTTGGGGGTTTTGGTTAGGGTTTGGTTGGGGTTGGGGTTAGGGGTTAGGGTTAGGGTTAGGGATAGGGTTTGGGGGTTGGGTTAGGGTTTAGGGTTAGTGTTGGGGTTGGGGTTGGTGTTGGGGTTGGGTTTAGGATCAGGGTGGGGTCAGGGTTTATGGTTGGGGTTAGCATTGGGGTTAGCGTTGGCGTTGGGGATAGTTAGGGTTTGGGGTTAGGGGTTTAGGGGTTAGGGGTTAGGGTTAGTGTTAGGGTTAGTGTAGGGTTTGGGTTTGGGTTAGGGTTAGGGGTTAGGGTTAGGGTTAGTGTTGGGGTTGGGGTTGGGGTTGGGGTTGGTTGGGGTTTGGGTTAGGGTTGGGATTGCGGTTGGGTTTGGGGTTGGGATTGTGGTTCTGGTTGGGGTTGGGGTTGGGGTTGATGGGGTTGGGGTTGGGGTTGGGTTCAGGGTTTAGGGTTGGGGTTAGGATTAGGGTTGGGGGGGTTGGGGTTGGGGTTAGGGTTTGGTTTGGGGTTATGGTTATGGTTAGGGGTTTTGGTTAGGGTTAGGGATAGTGTTAGCGGTTGGGGTTGGGGTTAGGGTTAGGGGTTAGGGTTGGGTTGGGGTTGGGGTTAGGGTTGGGGTTAGGGTTAGGGTTAGGGTTAGGGTTAGGGGTTAGGGGTTGGGGTTAGGGGTTATGGTTGGGGTTTGGGGTTAGTGGTTGGGATTGGGGATAGTGTTACGGTTGGGGTAGGGGTTGGGGTTAGGGTTAGCGTTACTCTTGGGTTTTGGGATAGAAGGGTTTAGGGTTGGGGTTAGGGTTAGGGGTTAGGTTTGGGTTGGGGTTGGGGTTGGGGTTGGGGTTGGGTTTAGGATTGGGGTTGGTGTTGGGGTTGGGGTTGGGTTTGGGGTTGGGTTAAGTGTTGGGGTTAAGGTTAGGGTAGGGTTAGGGTTAGGGGTTTGGTTCAGGGGTTAGGTTTGGGATTAGGTTTAGGGGTTTGGTTTAGGGTTAGGGTTAGGGTTGGAGTTTACGATTGGGGTTTGTGTATGGTTGGGGTTGGGATTAGGGTTGGGGGTTTGGTTAGGGTTAGGGATAGGGTTAGGGTTAGGGTTGGGGTTAGTGCTAGTGTTGGGGTTAAAAGTTAGGATTAGGGTTGGGGTTAGAGTTAGGGTTGGGCTTAGGGTTTTGGTTTATGGTTAGGGTTAATATTAGGGTTGGGGTTGGGGTTAAGGTTAGGGTTTGGGTTTGGTTTGGGGTTGGGTTGGGGTTACGGTTAGTGGTTTTGGTTAGGGTTAGTGTTAGTGTTGGGGGTTATGGTTTAGGCTTAGCTTTGCGGTTGGGGTTGAGTGTTAGGGTTAGGATTAGGGGTTGGGTTCAAGGTCACAGTCGGGGTTTGGGGTTGGGGTTAGCGTTAGGGTTGGTGTTAGGGTTGGTTGCGTTAGGGTTAGTGTTAGGCTTAGGTTTTGGGGGTTAGGGTTAGTGTTGGGGTTAGGGGTTAGGGTTTGGTTTAGGGTTGGGGTTATGGTTAGGGTTTGGTTTAGGGTTGGGTTTGGGATTAGGTTTGGGGTTTGGTTTGGGGTTAGGGTAAGTGTTAGGGTTAATTTAGTGTTAGGATTGGGGTTGGGGTTGGGGTTGGGGTTAGGATGGGGATTAGGGTTAGGATAGGGTTAGTATTTAGGGTTATGTGGGGTTGGGGTTATGGTTAGGGTTAATGTTGGGTTTTGGGGTTTAGGGTTAGGGTTAGGGATTTTGTTTGGGGTTGGGGTTAGGGTCAGGGGTTATGTTTGGGGGTTTGGGTTGGGGTTTACGGTTAGCATTAGGGTTGGGGTTGGGGTTAGGGTTAGGTAGGTTAGGGTTAGTTAGGGGTTGGGGTTTGGGGTTAGGGTTAAGATTGGTTTAGTGTTACTCTTGGGTTTTGGGTTAGAAGAGGTTCAGGTTTAAGGTTACGGTTAGGGTTAGGGGTTGAGGGTTAGTCTTAGGGTTAGGGTTGGGGTTGGGGTTAGGGTTGGGGTGGAGTTAGGGTTGGGATTGGGGTTGGGGTAGTGTTGGGATTGTGGTTGTGGTTGGGGTTTGGGTTTGGGTTAGGGTTAGGGTTGGAGTTGGGGTTAGGGTTAGGGTTAGGGTTGGGGTTAGGGTTTAGGATTAGGGTTAGGGTAGGGTTTAGGATTAGGGTTAGGGTTAGGATTGGGGTTGGGTTGGGGTTAGGGTTGGGGTTGGGGTTAGTGTTGGGATTGGCGTTGGGTTTGGGGTTGGTTTTGGGGTTAGGGTTGGGGGTTGGGATTGGTTTTAGGGTTAGGGTTGGTGTTAGGATTAGGGGTTGGGTTAAGTGTTAGGGTTAATGTAGTGTTAGGTTTGGGGTTAGAGTTAGGGATGGGGTTATTGTGGGGTTTAAGTGTAGGATAGGGTTAGGATTTAGGGGTTATGTGGGGTTAGGGTTATGGTTAGGGTTAGTGTTAGGTTTTGGGGTTTGGGGTTGGGGTTAGGGGTTTTGGATAGGGTTGGGGTTGGGGTTAGGGGTTGGGTTTGGGGTTTGGGTTGGGATTTAGGTTTAGCGTTATGGTTAGCTTTGGGGTTAGTGTTGGGGTTGGGGTTGGGGTTGGGTTTGGGGTTGGGGTTAGAGTTAGGGTTAGCGTTACTCTTGGGTTTTGGTTTAGAAGGTTTAGCTTTAAGGTTGGGGTTAGTGTTGGGGTTTAAGTTTAGGGTTAGCATTTGAGTTAGGGTTGGGTGTTAGGTTTATGGTTGGGTGTTGGGGTTAGGGATGGGGTAGAGGTAGAGGTAGGGGCTTTGGTTGGGTTAGGGATTGGGTTATGGTCGTGTTGGGGTTGGGGTTTAGGGTTTGGGGTTGGGGTTAATGTTTGGGTTGGTGTGAGGGCTGGGGATAGGGTTGGGGCTAGGTTTAGCGCTGGGGTTGGGGGTTGGGGTTTGGGGTTTGGGGTTAAGGTTAGGGTTAGGATTAGGGTGAGGGTTTGGGGTTAGTGTTGGGGGTTGGGATGAGGGTTAGGGTCAGGGTTGGGATAAGGTTGGGGTTGGGGTTAGGGTTAGGATTTAGGTTTAGGGGTAGGGTTATGGTTAGGGTTAGTGCTAGGGTTGGGTCTGGGGCTGGGGCTGGGGTTGGGGCTGGGCTGGGGCTGGAGTTGGGATTAGGGTTGGGTGAGTTTTATGGTTGGCGTTGGGGGTAGGGGTAGGGTTGGGTTAGGCTTGGGGTTAGGGGTGGGGCTAGTGGTATGTGTGGGGTTAAGGTTATGTGTGAGTTGGGGTTGGGGTTAGGGTTGGGTTTAGGGTTGGGTTGGGGTTAGGGTTAGTGTTGGGGTTGGGGTTTGGTATAGGGTTGGGGTTAGAATTAGGGTTGGGGTTAGTGTTACTATTGGGTATGGGGTTAGAAGGGTTTAGGATTATGGTTGGGGTTAGGGTAAGGGTTAGGGATTTGGTTGGGGTTAGGGATTTGGTTGGGGTTAGGGTTAGGGGTTAGGGGTTGTAGGGTTAGGGTTAGGGGTTTGGTTAGGGTTAGGGTTAGGGCTAGTGTTGTGGGATAGGGTTAGTGTTGGGGTTAGGGGTTTGGGTTGGGGTTAGGGGTGAGGTTAGGTTAAGGGTTAGGGTTTGGTTTAGGGTTAGGGTTAGGGTTAGGGATAGGGTTAGGATTAGAGATTTTGGTTAGGGTTGGGGGATAGGGTTGGGGTTAGGGTTAAGGGTTAGGGTTAGGGTTAGGGTTGGTTTGGTTTAGGGTTAGGTTTGGGGTTAGGGTTAGGGTTGGGGTTCGGTTTGGGGTCCGGGTTAGGGTTAGGGTTAGGGTTAGGGATTTTGGTTAGGACTGGGGTTAGGGTTAGTGTTAGGTGTTAGGGATAGGATTAAGGTTAGGGTTAGGGTTTAAAGTTAGGGTTAGGGTTAAGGTTAGGGGGGGTTAGGGTTAGGGTTAGGGTTGGGTTAGTGTTAGGGTTAGGGTTAGTGTTAGGGTTAGGGTTAGGTTTGGGGTCAGGGTCAGGGTTTAGGATTTAGGGTTAGGGTTAGTGTTAGCGTTAGGTTTGTTTAGCGTTAGGTTTGGGATTAGGGTTAGGGTTAGGGTTTAGGGTTGGTGTTACGGTTGGGGTTGGGGGTTAGGGTTAGGGTCAGGGGTAGGGGTTGGGGATAGGGTTAGGGTTGGGGTGGGGTTAGGGTTGGGGTTGGGATTAAGTTTAGGTTAGGGTTGGGTTTAGGGTTAGGGTTAGTGTTAGGTTTGGGGTTAGCGTTAGGTTTAGGGTTAGGGTTAGGGGTTAGGGTTAGGATTAAGGTTGGGGTTAGGGGTTAGGGTTAGGGTTAGGTTTAGGGTTAGGGTTTAGGGTTAGGGTTAGGTTTGGGTAGGGGTTGGGTTGTGGTTGGGGTTGGGGTTAGGGTTGGGATTGGGCTTGTGGTTGGGGTTGGGTTTGGGGTTAGGGTTAGGGTTGGGGTTGCGGTTAGGGTTAGGGTTGGGGTTGGGTTTAGTGTTAGGGTTTGGGTTGGGATTAGTGTTAGGGTTGGGGATAGGGTTATGGTTGGGTTTAGGTCTGGGCCTAGGGCTGGGGTTATGGCTGGGCTAGGGCTAGGGTTGGGGTTGGGTTTGAGTGATTTTAGGGTTAGCGTTAGGGGTAGGGGTAGTGTTGGTTTAGGGTTAACGTTAGGGTTAGGGGTATGGGTAGGGTTGGGTTGGGTTTACGGTTAGGGGTGGTGGTAGCGGTAGGGTTAAAAGTATGTGTGGATTAGCGTTAGCGTTAGGGTTAGGGTTGGTTTAGGGTTAGCGTTACTCTTGGGTTTAGGGTTAGAAGGGTTTAGAGTTGGGGTTAAAGTTAGGGTTAGGGTGAGGGTTTTGGTTGGGGTTGGGTGTTAGGGTTAGGTTGGGTTTGGGGTTAGGGTTAGGGCTGGGGTTGGGGGTTAGGGGTTGGGGTTAGGTTTGGGGTTGGGGTAGGGGTTGGGATTGGGGTTGGGGTTGGGTTGGGTTTAGGTATGGGGTTAGGGTTACGGTTGGGGTTAGGAGTTGGGGTTAGGTTTAGGGTTGGGGTTGGGTTTAGGGTTAGGGTTGGGGTTACGGTTAGTGTTAGGGTTGGTGTTAGGGTTAGTGTTAGGGTTAGGTTTAGGGGTTAGGGTTTAGGGTTACGGTTTAGGTTTAGGGTTAGGGTTGGGGTTAGGTGTTGGGGTTAGGGTTAGGGTTAAGGGTTTTGCTTAGGGTTGGGGTTGGGGTTAGGTTTGGGGTTTGATTTAGGGTAGGTTTAGGTTTAGTGTTAGGGTTATGGTTATGGTTAGGGTTAGGGTTAGGGTTTAGACTTTAGGGATAGGGTTACGGTTAGGGGTTGGGGTAGTGGTGCAGGTAGGTTTAGGGGCTGTGTTTCGGGTTAGGGATAAGGTTACGGTTGGGTAAGGGGTAGGAGTAGCGGTAGGGTTAGGGTTAGGTTTAGACGAGTTAGGGTTAGGGTTAGGGTTAGCGGTTGGGTTTAGAAGTTAGGGTTGGGGTTGGGGTTTAGTGTTAGGGTTGGGTTGAGGGTTTACTGTCAGGGCTAGGATTTGAGTTGGGTTTAGGGGTTAGGGTTAGGTGTGAGTTTTGGGAGTTGGGGTTAGGATTAGGGATAGGGGTAGGGGTAGGGTTAAGGTATGTGTGGGTTGGGGTTGGGGTTAGGGTTAGGGTTGGGTTAGGGTTTGGGGTTGGGGGTTTGGGTTGGGGTTAGGGGTTAGGGTTGGGGTTAGGATTAGGGTTATGGTTAGGGTTGGGGTAGAGGTTAGGGTTAGGTTTGTGATTAGTGTTAGTTTTAGGGTTAGGTTTGGGGTTATGGTGAGGGTGGGGTTGGGGTTGGGGTTTGGGTTGGGGTTAGGGTTAGGGTTGGTGTTAGGTTTAGGGTTAAGTTAGGGTTAGGGTTAATTTTAGCGTTAGGGTTAGCATTAGGTTTAGGGTTAGCGTTAGGTTTGGGGTTAGGGGTTAGGGTTAGGATTAAGGTTAGGATTGGGGTTTGGGGTTAGGGTTACGTGTTAGGGTTAGGGTTAAGTTTGGGGTTGGGGGTTAGGGGTTAGGGGTTAGGGTTAGGGTTAGGTTTGGGGTAGGGGTTAGGGTTTGGATTGGGCTTGTGGTTAGGGTTGGTGTTAGGGTTAGGGTTTAGGGTTGGGGTTGTGGTTAGGGTTAGGATTAGTGTTGGGTTTAGTGTTAGGGTTTGGATTGGGATTAGCATTAGGGTTGGGGATAGGGTTAGGGTTAGGGGTTAGGTCTGGGCCTGGGGCTGGGGTTAAGGCTGGGCTGGGGCTAGGGTTGGGGTTAGGGTTGGGTGATTTTAGGATTAGCGTTAGGGGTAGGGGTAGTGTTGGGTTAGGGTTATCGTTGGGGTTAGGGGTATGGGTAGGGTTAGGTTGGGTTTATGGTTAGGGGTAGGAGTAGGGTTAGGGTTAAAGGTATGTGTGGGTTGGGGTTAGGGTTAGTGTTAGGGTTAGGGTTAGGGTTGATTTAGGTTTAGCGTTAATCTTAGGTTTAGTGTTAGAAGATGTTTGGGGTTAGGGTTAAAGTTGGGGTTAGGGTTAGGGGTTTTGGTTAGGGTTGGGGTTAGGGTTAGGTTTGGGTTGGGTTTGGGGTTGTGGTTTGGGTAGGGGTTGGGATTGGGGTTGGGTTTAGGGTTGGGATTGTGCTTCGGGTTGGGGTTGGGGTTGGGGTTAGGGATAGGGTTGGGGGTTAGGGTTACGGTTAGGGTTAGAGTTGGGGTTAGAATTCGGGATAGGGTTAGGGTTAGGGTTGGCGTTCCGGTTGGGGTTGGGGTTATGGTTAGTGTTAGGGTTGTTGTTACGGTTAGGGTTAGGGTTAGGTTTAGGGGTTGGGTTTAGGGTTAGGGCTAGTGTTGGGGTTGGGGTTAGGGTTAGGTGTTAGGGTTAGGGTTAGGGTTAGGGGCTTTGGTTAGGGTTGGGATTATGGTTAGGGTTAGTGTTAGGGTTGGGGTTAGGTGTTAGGGTTAGGGGTTAGTGTTAGAGGTTTTGGTTAGGGTTAGGGTTAGGGTTAGGGTTTGATTTAGTGTTAGGTTTGGGGTTAGTGTTGGGGTTATGGTTCGTGCTAGGGATAGGTTTGGGACTAGGGCTAGTGCTGGGGCTGGGGCTGGGGCTGGGGCTCGGGTTAGGGGTTGGTGTTTGGTGTTATGGTTGGGGTTAGAGTTAAGGGTAGGGAGGGTTTGGGGTTAGGGTTGGGGTTAGCGATAGTGTTGGGGTTAAGATTGGGGTTGGGATTAGGGTTGGGGTTAGGATTGGGGCTAGGGTTGGGGTTAGGATTAGGGTTATGGTTAGGGTTGGAGTAGGGGTTGGGGTTAGGTTTGTGATTAGTGTTGGGTTTAGGGTTAGGTTTGGGGTTATGGTGAGGTTGGGGTTGGGATTGGGGTTGGGGTTGGGGTTAGGGTTAGGGTTGGTGTTAGAGTTAGGGTTGGGTTAGGGTTAAGGTTAGGTTTAGCATTAGCGTTAGCATTAGGTTTAGGGTTAGCGTTGGGTTTGGGGTTAGGGTTAGGGTTAGGGGTTAGGGTTAGGATTAAGGTTAGGATTAGGGGTTAGTGTTAGGGTTCCTTGTTGGGGTTAGGGTTAGGTTTAGGGTTAGGGGTTGGGGTTAGGGTTAGGTTTGGGGTAGGGGTTAGTGTTGGGATTGGGGTTGGGATTAGGGTTGGTATTGGGCTTGTGGTTAGGGTTGGGGTTGGGATTAGGGTTAGGGTTGGAGTTGAGGTTGGGGTTAGTGTTAGGGTTGGGTTTAGTGTTAGGGTTTGGGTTGGGATTAGCGTTGGGTTGGGGTGGGTTGGGTTGCATTGGGTGGTCTGCCTGGGCTGGGTTGGGCTGGGCTGGGGCTGGGGTTGGGTTGGGGTTGGGTGATTTTGGGTTAGTGTTGGGGTGGGGTAGTGTTGGGTTGGGTGACGTTGGGGTTGGGGTATGGGTAGGGTTGGTTTGGGTTTACAGTTGGGGGGACTGGGTTGGGTTAAGTATGTGTGGGTTAGGGTTAGGGTTAGTGTTGGGGTTGGGGTTAGGGTTGGTTTAAGGTTAGCGTTACTCTTAGGTTTGGGGTTAGAAGGTTTTGGGTTGGGGTTAAAGTTAGGGTTAGGGTTGGGTTTAGGGGTTTTGGTTGGGGTTGGGGTTAGACTTAGGTTTGGGGTTGGGGTTAGGGTTGTGGTTGGGGTAGGGTTGGGATTGGGGTTGGGATTAGGGTTGGGATTGTGCTTCGGGTTGGGGTTGGGGTTGGGGTTGAGGTTAGGGTTTGGGTTACGGTTACGGTTACGGTTAGGATTAGAGTTGGGGTTAGAGTTGGGGTTAGGGTTAGGGTTAGGGTTAGGGTTAGGGTTAAGGGGAGGAAATGGGTTAGCGGTTGTGTTTGGGGTCATAGTTGGGGTTAGGGTTGGGTTAGGGTTAGGGTTATTGTTACAGTTTGGTGTTTAAGGTTAGAGTTAGGGTTAGGGTTAAGGTATAGGGTAGGGTTAGAGTTATGATTTTGGGTTGGGGTGAGGGTTGGGGTTAGGGATTAGGGATTAGGGATTAGGTTTAGTTGGGTTTATGGTTAGGGCTAGGGATGGGTTTGGGACTAGGGCTAGTTCTGGGGCTGGGGCTGGGTTTAAGGAAAGGGTTGGGGTTGGTGTTTAGTGTTATGGTTGGGGTTAGAGTTAAGGGTAGGGATAGTGTTGGGGGTTGGGGTTGGGGTTGGGGTTAGGCATAGAGTTGGGGTTGGGGTTATGGTTAGGAGTTGGGTTTGGGGTCAAGGTTGGGGTTTGGGGTTGGGGTTAGGGTTAGGAAAAGGGTTTGGGCTTAGAATAGGTGTTAGGGATAAAGTTGGGGTTGGGGTTGGGTTTAGCCCTGGGGCTGAGGGTAGGCTTGGGGTTGGGGTGGACTTGGGGTTGGGGTTGGTGTTTAGTGTTGGGGTTGAGGTTTAGGGTTTAGGAATAGGATTAGGGATAGACTTGGGTTTGGGTTTGGGGCTAGGTTGGATTTGGGGTAATGGTTGGTGTTAAAGTTAGCATTGGGGTGGGGGTTAGGGTTGGGTTAGGGTTGGGGGTAGGGGTATGGGTAAGGGTAGGTGTTGGGGTTAGGGTTGGGGTTGGGTTTATGTTTAGGATAGGTATGGGTTTGGGGTTGGGGTTGGGGTTAGGGATAGGGTTGGGTTTGGGGTTGGGGTTGGAGTACGGTTGGGATAAGAGTTCGAAGGTTTTGGTTTAGGGTTAGGGTTAGAATAGGGTTAGGGATAGGGTTAGGGATAGGGTGCGGTTGGGGTTTAGGGTTTGGGTTGAGGTTAGGGTTAAGGTTAGGGTTAGGGTTAGCATTACTCTTAGGTTTAGGGTTAGAGTGGTTTCGGTTTGGGGTATGATTTAGGAGTTATGGTTAGGGGTTGGCTTATGGTTGGGGTTAGGGGTTACGTTTCGGGTTTAGGGGTAGGGGTAGCGGTATGTGTTGGGGTTTGGGTTGGGGTTAGGGTTGGGGTTGGGTTGGGGTTACGGTTAGGGTGTACCATTGGGGTTGGGGTTGGGGTTTGGGTTTAGTGTTGGGGTTAGTGTAATGGAAGGGTTAGTTGCTTGGATTGGGGTTGGGGTTAGTGTTGGTGTTAGGATTAAGGGTAGGGTTATGAATTGAGGTTGGGTTTGGGGTTGGGGTTAGGTTGGGTTGGGGTTGGGGCTGGGTTTGGGAATAAGGCTAGGGCTAGTCCTGGGGCTGGGGCTGAGGCTAGGTCTCAAGCTGGGGTTAGTGTGAGGGTTGGGCTTTGGGGTTGGGGTTGGGGTTGGGGTTTGGGTTTGGGGTTGGGGTTGGGGTGGGTTTGGGGTTAGGGGTTGGGTTTAGGGATAGCGTTCCTGTTAGGTTGAGTGTAGAAGAGGTTTGGGTTTAGGGTTAGCATTAGAATAAAGTTAGGGTTAGATTTAGTTTATTGGGGTTGGGGTTTGGGTTAGGGATAGTGTTGGGATTTAGTGTTAGGATTAAGGTTAGGAGTCAGGATTAGGGGCTAGGGTTGGGGTTGGGGTTGGGGGGTTAGGGGAAGGGGTAGGGGTAGGGGTATTGGTTGGAGTTAGGGTTAGAGTTAGGATTGGATTAAGGTTAGTGTTGGGGTTAGGGTTTGGGGTTAGTGTTAGGGGTTGGGTTGGGGTTAGGGTTATGGTTAGTTTTGGGGTTATGATTAGGGTTAGGGTTACGGTTAGTGTTAGTGTTAGGGTTAGGGTTAGTGTTAAAGTTGGGGTTAGGGTTAGGGTTGGGGTGAGGATTGGGGTTAGTGTTAGGGGTTAGCGTTAGGGATAGTGTTGGGGTGTGGGTTTGGGGTTGGTGTGCGGTTCGGGTTAGGGTGGGTTTGGGGTTAGAGTCAGGGTTACGGTTGGGGTTGGGGTTTGGGGTTTGGGGTTAGGGTTAGGGTTAAGAATAGGGTTAGGGGTTGGGCCGAGAGATAGGGTTGGGCCTGGGGCAAGTGCTAGTGCTAAGGCTGGGGTTATGGTTGGGGTTAGGGGTGCGGTTAGGGGGTAGGGTTGGGGTTGGGGTTAGGGATAGGATTAGGGTTGGGTTTGGGGTTAGGGTTTGGGGTACGGCTGGGGTTGGGGCCAGAAGGTTTCAGTTGAGGGTTGGGGTTAGAATAGGGTTAGGGTTAAAGTTAGGGTTAGGGTTGGGGTACGGTGAGGGTAGGGTAGGGGTTGGGGTTAGGGTTGGGGTTTGGGGTTTAGTGTTGGGGTTTGGTTCAGGGTTAGGGTTGGGGGTTAGGGTTAGGGGTAGGGTTAGTGGTAGGAGTATGGGTTGGGGATTGGGTTAGGGTCAGGGTTAGGGTTGGATTTGGGGTAATGGTTAGTGTTGCAGTTAGCATTAGGTTAGGGTTATGGTTGGGTTAGTGTTCGGGGTAGGGGTATGGGTAAGGGTAGGTGTTAGGGTTAGGATTAGGGTTAGGTTTATGGTTAGGGTAGGTATGGGTTTGGGGTTGGGTTTGGGGTTAAGGATGGGATTAGGGTTAGGGTTGGGTTTGGGGTTAGGTTTAGAGGGCAGTTGGGGTTGGGGTACGAAGCGGTTTCGAGTTGGGGTTAGGGTTAGAATAGGGTTAGGGATAGGGTTAGGGTTAGGGTATGGTTAGGGTTAGGGTTGGGGTTGGGGATGGGGTTAGGGTTAGGGTTAGGGTTAGCATTACTCTTGGGTTAGGGTTAGAAGGGTTTCGGTTTGGGGTTTGATTTGGGGTTAGGGTTAGGGGTTAGGTTTAGGGTTAGGGTTAGGGTTAGGTTTAGGGTTTAGGGTTTAGGGTTAGGGGGTAGGGGTAGCGGTATGTGTTGGGGTTTGGGTTAGGGTTAGGGTTGGGTTAGGGTTACGGTTGGGGTTTGGGGTTAGGGTTAGGGTTAGTGTTAGTGTTAGAGTTGGGGTTAGGGTTAAGGTTGGGGTAAGGGTTAGCATTAAGGTTAGGGTAGGGTTAGGTCTGTTTTACGGTTGGGGGTATGGTTAGGGGTAACGATAAGGTTATGGGCTGGGGTTATGGTAGGGTTAGGGTTAGGGTTAGCATTACTCTTGGGGTTGGGGTTAGAAGAGTTTTCATTTGGGGTAAGGGGTTGGGGTTAGGGGTTAGGGGTTGGGATTAGGTTTAGAGTTGGGGTTGGGTTATGGTTGGGGTTAATGTTGGGTTTAGGTTTAGGGTAGGTTTAAGTTTGGTGTTGGGGTTGGGGTTAGGGATAAGGTTAGGGTTAGCATTACTGTTGGGGTTAGGGTTAGAAGAGGATTAGGTTTATGGTTACGGTTACCATCGGGTTGGGGTTAGTGTTGGGGTTGGGGTGCGGTTAGGGTTAGGGTCAGAAGGGTTTCGGTTTGGGGTTGGGGTTGGAATATGGTTGGGGTTAAGGTTGGGGTTGGGGTGCAGTTAGGGGTAGGGTTGGGGGTTAGGGTTAGGGTTAGGGTTAGGGTTAGGGTTAGGGTTAGTGTTAGTGTTGGAGTTATGGTTGGGGTTAAGGTTGGGGTAAGGGTTACCGTTAGGGTTAGGGTTGTTTTACGGTTGGGGGTAGGGGTAGGAGTAACGGTGGGGTATGGGCTGGGGTTAGGGTTGGGTTAGAGTTAGGGTTAACATTACTCTTGGGGTTAGGGTTAGAAGGGTTTCGTTTGGGGTGAGGTTTGGGGTTGGGGTTAGGGGTTAGGCTTAGGTTTGGGGTTAGGGTTGGGTTATGGTTAGGGTTAGTGTTAGCTTTAGGTTTAGGGTAGGTTTAAGTTTAGTGTTGGGGTTGGGGTTAGGGATAGGATTAGGGTTAGCATTACTGTTAGGGTTAGGGTTAGAAGAGGATTAGGTTTGGGGTTATGGTTACCATAAGGTTGGGGTTAGTGTTAGGGATAGGTTACGGTTGGGGTTGGGGTTGGGGTTGGGGTTAGGGTTAGGGTTGGGGTTATCGGTTGGGGTTAGTGTTAGGTTAGGGGTTACGGTTATGGTTAGGGTTCAGGGTAGGGGTAGGGGTAGGGAATGGGTTGGGGTTAGGGTTACGGTTAGTTTTATTGTTGTATAAGGATTAGGGTTAGTGTTGGTGTTTGGGGTTAGGGTTAGTGTTGGGGTTTAGGGTTTAGTGATGGATTTGGGGTGAGGGATAGGGTTAGGTTTGGGGTTGGGGCTAGGGTTGGGTTGGGGTTAAGATTATGGTTTAAAGTTTAGGGTTAGGGTTGGGGTTAGGGTTTAGGGTTAGGGTTTGGGTCAGGTTTAGGCTTAGGGGTTAGGAGTAGGGGTAGGGGTACTGGTATGTCTTGGGGTTTGGGTTGGGGTTAGGGTTCGGGTTGGGTTAGGGTTAGGGTTATCTTTCAGGGTTTAGGATAGGGTTAGGGTTAGTGTTTAGGGTTAGGGTTATGGTTAGGGTTTAGGCTTAGGGTTGGGGTTAAGGTTAGTGTTAGTGTTAGGGTTAGTGTTAGTGTTAGGGTTAGGTTAAGGGTTAGCATTATGGTTAGGGTTGGGGTTAGGTTTGGGGTGAGGGTTGGGGTTGGGTTACAGTTAAGCTACGGTGAGGGTTAGGAATGGGGTTGGGGTTAGGATTAGGGTTTAGGGTTATGGTTTAGGGTTAGGTTTGGGTTATGTTTGGGGTTAGGGTTAGTGTGTGCAGTTGGGGTTAGGGTTAAGTTTAGGGATTAGGGTTTAGGGATACGGTTAGGGTTAGGGTTAGTGTTAGGATTAAAGATTTGGGTCAGGTTTGGGGTTGAGGGTTTGGTTAGGGTTAGGGGTAAGGGTAAGGGTAGGGGTATGGGTTGGGGTTAGGTTTATGGTTTCGTTAAGGTTGGCTTGGGGTTGGGGTTAGTTTTCGGGTTGGGGTTTGGGGTTTGGGGTTAGGGTTAAGGGAAGGTGTAGGGTTAGGCTTAAGGATAGGGTTAGGCCTAGGAGTAGTGGGGCTATGGCTAGAGTCAGGATAGGTTTAGGGTTGGGGTTTAGGGTTGAGGGTTAGGGTTAGGGTTGTTTTAGAGTTGGGATTAGGGTTAGGCTTAGTGTTGGTGTTGGGGTTTAGGGTTAGCTTTAGGGATAGGTTTAGTGTTAGTGTTAGGGTAAATGTTAGGGTTGGGGTTAGGGGTTAGGGTTGGGGTTAGGGTTGGGGTTTAGTCTTGGGGTTATCTCTGTGTTAGGATTAGGGGTTACAGTTTGGGTTGGTTTAGGGGTCACGGTTAGGGTTCGGGATAGGGGTAGGAAATGGTTTGAGGTTAGGGTTACGGTTGGGTTTAGGGTTGTGTAGGTTTTCGGTTAGTGTTTGTGTTTAGCATTAGGGTTAGTGTTAGGGTTTAGGGTTTAGTGATAGAGTTAGCGTAAGAGATGGGTTGAGGGTTATGGTTAGGGTTGGGTTTGGGATAGTTTAGTGTTAAGATTTAAGCTTTAGGGATAGGGTTAGGGTTTACGGTTGGGGTTTGTGTCAGGGTTAGGATTAGGGCTTAGGGGTAGGGTTAGAGGTAGGGGTATGTGTTGGGGTTTGGGTTGGGGTTAGAGTTAGGGTTCATTGTTTAGGGATAGGGTTAGGGTTGGGGTTTGGTCTAGGTAGAGGGTAGGGCTGGGGCTGGGGCTGGGTTTGAGTAATGGTAGGGTTCAGTGTTGGGGTTTTGGTTACCTTTAGGGTTAGGGTAGGAGTTGGGGTTAGGGTTGAGGTGTGGCATAGGGTTAGGGTTGGGGTTGGGGGTTGGGGTTGGGGTTACGGTTGGGTTTGGGTTACGTTTGGGGTTAGGGTTAGTGTTTAGGGTTAGGGTTAGGGTTTGGGTAGGGGTAGGGGTAGGGGTAGGGGTAAGGGTGGGGTTTAGTGTTAGGTTTAGGGTTAGGGTTGGTAAGGGTTAGGGTTAGTTTTGGGGTTGGGGTTTGGGGTTTGGGTTGGGATTCAAGGTAGGTGTGGGATTAGGCCTGAGGATGGGGTTAGGCCCAAGGTTGGTGCTGGGGCTGGGGCTGGGGCTGGGGCTGGGGCTGGGGTTGGGGTTGGGGTTCAGGGTTTCGGGGTTTTAAGGTTGGGTTTTAGAGTTGGGGTTAGGGTTGGGTTTAGTGTTGGGGTTAGGGTTAGGTTTAGGGGTAGGGTATGTTTGGGTTTAGGGTTGTGGTTGGGGTTAGGGATAGGGTTGGGTTAGCGTTACTGTTGGGGTTAGGGTTAGAAGAGGTTTAGATTTGGGGTTAGGGTTAGAAAGGGTTAGTGTTAGGGTTAGGTTGGTGTTGGGGTACAGTTAGGGTTAGGGTTGCGGATGGGGTTAGGGTTAGGGTTAGGATTATGGGTTGGGGTTGGGGTTATGTTTGGGTTATGTTTGGGGTTAGGGTTGGGGTTTGGGTTTAGGGTTAGGGTTAGGGATTAGAGTTTAGGTATAGGTTTAGGTTTGGGGTTGGGGGTTGGGGGTAGGGGTATGGGTTGGAGTTAGGGTTAGGGTTAGGGTTAGGGTTATGGTTTGGTTTAGGGTTAGGGTAGGTTAGGGATTAGGGTTTAGGGATAGGGTTAGGGTTATGGTTAGGGGTTAGGGTTAGGGTTAGGGTTAGTTTTTATGTTATGGTTAAGGTTAAGATTAGTGTTTAGGGTTGGGGTTAGGGATTAAGGTTTAGGAATAAGGTTAGGGTTGGGGTTAGGGGATAGGTGTGGGGTAGGTGTATGGGTGGACTTAGGTTTGGGTTTCGGTTTGGGTTGGGGTTAGTTTTGGGATTAAGGTTTGGGGTTAGGGTTAGGGTGAGGTTAGGGTGAGGTTAGGCTTAGGGAAAGGGTTGGGGTTTGGGGTTAGGGATAGGGTTAGTGATAGGGTTGGTGGGTTAGTGCTAGTGTTGGGGTTAGTGTTAGGGTTGGGTTTAGGGTTGGGGTTAGGATTAGGTTTGGTGTTGGGGTTAGAGTTAGTGTTAGGGTTAGCGATTAGGGTTAGGGTTATGGTTTGGTTAGGGGTAGGGTTAGGGGTAGGGGTAGTAGGGGTATGGGTTGGGTTGGGTTTGGGGTTTTGGTTAGGGTTGGGTTAGGTTTAGGGTAACTTTTGGGGTTAGGCTTTGGGGTTTGGGGTTAAGTTTAAGGTACGGGTAGGGTTAGGCCTAAGGATAGGATTAGGCCAAGGGCTAGTGCTGGGGCTAAGGCTAGGGCTGAGCTATGGTTGGGGTTAGGGTTGGGGTTTGGGGTTGGGGTTAGGGTTGGGTTTTAGAGTTATGGCTGGGTTGGGGTTGGTGTTGGGGTTGGGGTTAGTGTTAGGGATAGGATTAGTGTTGGTGTTGGTGGTAATGTTGGGGTTGGGGTTGGGGTTAGGGTTAGGATTAGGTTTAGGGTTAGTGTTAAGGTTAGCACTAGGGTTAGGGATAGGGTTTGGTTACGGTTAGGTGTAGGGGCAGGGGTAAGGATACGGTTATGGTTTGGGGTTAGGGTTAGAGTTAGTGTTTGGTTGGGGTTAGGGTTAGTTTTAGGGTTGGGGTTTGGGGTTTAGGGTTGGGGTTAAGGGTAGGGGTAGTGTTAGGCTTAAGGATACTGTTGGGCCTGGGGCTACTGCTAAGGCTAGGGCTGGGGTTATGGTTAGGGATTAGGGTTAAGAGTTGGGGTTAAGGTTGGGCTTTAGGGTTATGGTTTGTGTTGGGGTTACTGTTAGTGTTGGGGTTGAGGTTTAGGGTTACGGTGGGTTTTGGTTTGGGTTGGGGTTGGGGTTAGGGATTGGATTAGGGTTAGCATTACTGTTAGGGTTAGGGTTAGAAGAGGTTTGGGTTTGGGGTTAGGGTTAGAATAGGGTTAGGGTTGGGTTAGGGTTAGGGTAAGGTTAGGGTTAGTGTTGGGTTGGGGTTAGTGTTAGTGTTAGGGTTAGGGGTTAGGGTTGGGTTAGGTTTGGATTATGGTTAGGGTTAGGGTTTCTGTTTAGTGTTAAGGTTACGGTTAGGTATTAGGGTTTAGGGATAGGATTAGGGTTAGGGTTAGGGGTTAGGGGTAGGGGTATGTGTTGGGGTTAGTGTTAGGGTTAGGATTGGGTTAGGGTTAGTGTTAGGGTTCGGGTTTAGGGTTAGGGTTAGTGTTAGGGTTAGGGTTAGCTTTAGGGTAGTGTTAGGGTTAGGGTTAGCATTAGTGTTAGTGTTAGGGTTTCGTTAGGGTAAGGGGTAGGGGTAGGGGTAAGGGTAGGGGTATGGTTTGGGGTTAGAGTTGGGGTTTGGGTTAAGGTTGGGTTAGGGTTAGAGTTGGTTCTAAGGTTGGGGTTTAGTGTTTAGGGTTAGGGTTAATGGTAGGGGTAGGGTTAGGTCTAAGGATAGGGTTAAGACTAGGGCTAGTGTTGGGTCTATGGCTGGGGCTAGGCTAGGGTTAGTGTTAGGGTTAGTGTTTGGGGTTAGGGTTGGGGCTACATTTTGGGGTTGGGGTAAGGGTTAGGATTAGTGTTTGGGTTGGGGTTACAGTTTGGGGTTGGGGTTGGGATTTGGGGTTAGGGTTAGGTATGGGTTAGTGTTAGTGTTAGGGTTAGGGTTAGGGTTAGTTTTAGGTTTAGGGTTATTGTTGGGGTTTATGTCAGTGTTTGGGTTAGCATTAGCATTAGGGTTGGGGTTTGGTTGGGGTTAGGGGTAGGGGTAGTGGTAAGGATAGAGGTATGGGTTGCAGTTAGGTTTAGGTTTTGGGTTAGTGTTGATTTGGGGTTAGAGTTGGTTTTAGGGTTAGAGTTTGGGGTTTAGGGTTGGGGTTAGGGGTAGGGGTATGGTTGGACCTAAGGATAGGGTTTGGCCTAGGGCTAGTGCTGGGGGTGGGGCTGGGGCTAGACTACGGTTGGGGTTAGGGTTCAGGGGTTAGGGTTGGGGTTGGGTTATAGAGTTGGGGTTGGGGTTAGGTTTAGTGTTAGTGTTGGGGTTGGGGTTGGGTTTACGATTAGGTTTAGGTCTGGGCTTGGGGTGGGGTTGGGTTTGGGGTTGGGGTTGGGTTTAGGGATAGGATTAGGGTTAGCATAACTGTTGGTGCTAGGGTTAGAAGGGTTTAGATTTAGGGTTAGGGATAGAAAAGTGTTGGGATTAGGATTAGGTTAGTGTTGGGGTTAGGGTTAGGGTTAGTTTTGGGTTATGTTTGGGGTTAGGGTTAGTGTTTAGGGTTAGGATTAGGGTTAGGGATTAGGGTTTAGGGATAGGGTTAGGTTAGGGGTTAGGGTTAGGGGTATTGGTATGGGTTGGAGTTAGGTTTAGGGTTAGGATTGGGTTAGGGTTAGTGTTAGGGTTAGGGTTTGGGGTTAGGGTTAAGGTTGGGTTAGGGTTAGGGTTAGTGGTAGTGTTAGGGTTAGGGTTAGGTTTAGTGTTACGGTAAGGGTTTAGGGTTTAGGGATATGGTAAGGTTGGGGTTAGGTTTAGGGTTAAGGGAAGATAGGATTAGGGGTTGTGTTTAGGGTTAGGGTTAGGGTTTGGGTTGGGGTTAGTGTTGGGTTAGGCATGGGGTTATCGTTACAGTTTGGGTTTTAGGTTTAGGGTTAGAGTTAGAGTTAGGGTTAAGGTATAGGGTAGGGTTAGAGTTATGGTTGGGGGTTGGGGTTGGGGTTAGTGTTAGGGTTATGGTTAGGCTAGGGATAAGGTTAGGACTAGGGCTGGGCTAGGGCTAGGGATAGGGTTAGGGGTTAGTGTTTAGTGTTATGGTTAGGGTTAGAGTTTGGGGTAGGGATAGGGATAGGGGTTAGGATTAGGGTTAGGTATAGTGTTGGGGTTAGGGTTAGGGATTACGGTTAGGGGTTATGGTTGGCGTTTGGGGTTAGGGTTAGGGAAAGTGTTTGAGGCTTAGGATAGGTGTTGGGGTTAAAGTTAGGGTTAGGGTTAGAGTTAGGACTAGGGCTAGGGTTAGGGTTAGGGTTAGGGTAGGGTTAGGTTTACGGTTGGTAGTGTTAGTGTTTAGTGTTGGGCTTAGGGTTGGGGTTAGGGAAAGTGTTTGGGCTTAGGATAGGTGTTGGGGTTAGGGTTAGGGTTGGGGTAGGGTTTGGGGTTTGGGGTTTCAGGATAGGATTAGGGTTGAGGTTGGGTTTGGGTCTAGGGATAGTTTTAGGGCTAGGGCTACTGCTGGGGCTAGGGCTGGGGCTCTGGCTAAAGTTGGGATTAGTGTTGGGGTTTTAGATTAGGGTTATGGTTAGGGTTTAGGGTTGGGGTAGGGTTAGGGTAGGGTTGGCGTTGGGGTTGGGCTTGGGGTTGGGGTTAGCGTTACTATTGGGTTTAGTTTTAGAAGTGGGTTGGGTTTGGGGTTGGGGTTAGAATATGGTTAGGGGCTGGGGTTGGGGTTAGGGTTAGGGGTTGTGGTTGGTGTTGGGGTTGGGGTTAGTGTTACGGTTGGGTTAGGATTAAGGTAAGGGTTGGTGTTTGGTGTTAGGTTTGGGGTTGGGGTTATGGTTTCGGGTTTAGGAATAGGGTTCGGGTTAGGAGTAGTGGTCTGGTTAGGGGCAGGGTTAGGGTTAGGGTTAGGGTTATAAGAGTTAGGGTTGGGGTTGGGGTTAGGGTTAGACGAGTTAGTTTTGGGGTTGGGGTTGGGGTTTGGGGTTGGGGTTGGGGTTTAGTATTAGGGTTGGGGTTGGGGTTTAAGGTTGGGGTTGGGGTTAGGGGTTAGGGTTAGGTGTGGGTTTAGGGGTTAGGTTAGGGTTAGGGATAGGGGTAGGGGTAGGGTTAAAGATATGTGTGCGTTAGTGTTAGGGTTACGGTTGTGTTAGGGTTATGGTTAGGGTTTAGGGACAGGTTTAGGGTTGGGGTTAGGGTTAGGGATAGGGTTAGGTCTGGGGCTAATGCTGGGTATGGGGCTAGGTCTGGGAGCTTGGGTTGGGGTTTGGGGTTAGGGTAGGGCTAGGGTTAGGGTTGTGGTTGGGGTTGGGGTTGGGGTTGGGGTTACCGTTACTGTTGGGGTTGGGGTTAGAAGAGTTTGGGTTTAGGGTTGGGGTTAGAATAGGGTTAGGGGTTGGGGTTGGGGTATTGGGGTTGGGATTAGGGTTTGGGATTTGGGGTTGGGGTTGGGTTGGGGTTGGGGTTTGGGGTTTGGGGTTGGGGTTAGGACTGGGGCTGGGGTGGGGCTGGGGCTGGTGCTAGGTCTGGGTTTATGGCTAGAGCTACGTTTGGGGTTCCGGTTGGGTTTTAGGGTTAGGGTTAGGATTAGGATTAGGTTTGGGGTTGGGGTTATTGTTAGTGTTTACTGTTGGGGCTAGAGTTGGGGTTAGGTTTAGTGTTAGGGATACTTTTAGGGCTAGTGCTAGTGCTGGGGTTGGGGTTGGGGTTTAATTTTGGGGTTGGGGTTGGGGAGAGGGTTAGGGTAGGGTTGGGTTTGGGTTTGGGGTTGGAGTTGGGTTTAGTATTAGGATTAGCGTTACTGTTGGGTTTAGGGTTATAAGAGCTTTACGTTTAGGTTGGGGTTAGAATAGTGTTGGGGTTGGGTTTGGGGTATTGGGGTTGGGGTTGGTGTTTAGGATTTAGGGTTAGTGTTAGGTTAGTATTGGGGTTAAGGTTTGGGGTTGGGTTTCGGGTTAGTGTTAGGGTTGGGTTGGGGTTGGGGTTTAGGGATTAGGGTTAGAGTTGGGGTTGGGGTTTCGGGTTAAGGTTTGAGGTAGGGGTAGGGGTAGGGTAGGGTTATGCTTTGGGGTTGGGGTTGGGTTTGGGTAAGGGATAGGGTTAGTGTTGGGGTTGGGGTTTAGGGATTATGGTTGGGGTTGGGGTTAGAGTTAAGGTAGGGCTAGTGATAGGGTTAGGGCTGGGGCTAGTGCTGGGGCTAGGGGTATGGCTAGGACTAGTTTTTGGGGTACTGGTGGGTTTAGCATTGGGGTTACGGTTGGGGTTGGGGGTAGGGCTAGTTTTGGGTTCAAGGTTAGTGATAGGGTTTAGTGTTGGGGTTAGGGTTATAGTTAGGGGTTAGGGTTAGTGTTAGGGGTTACGGTTACTGTTAGGGATAGGGTTAGGTGTGAGGTGTGGGGTAGGGGTATGGGTTGGGGTTAGTGTTAAGGTTTGGGTTAAGGTTACTGTTGGTTGAGGTTATGGTTAGTGTTTTTGGTTAGGGTTAGGGTTAGGGTTTAGGGTTTAGGGATAGGGTTATTGTTTGGTTTAGGGTTAGGCTTAAGGTTAGGGGTAGGTTCTGGTGTTGTGGTTGGGGTTAGGGTTGGGGTTAGGTTTGTTGGGGTTGGGGTTAGGGTTAAGGCTAGCTGTGGGGTTGGGGCTGGGGCTGGGGCTGGGGTTAAGACTAGGGCTAGGGTTGGGTCTGGGACTAGTTATGGTGTTAGGGTTGGGGTTGGGTTAGTGTTGGGGTTAGGGTCAGGGTTTAGTGTTGGGGTTAGGGTTATGGTTAGGTGTTAGGGTTAGGGATAGGGTTAGGGGTTAGTGTTAGTGTTAGGGTCATGGTTGGGGCTAGGGATAGGGTTAGGACTAGGTTTAGTGCTAGGGCTAGGGACAGGGCTAGAGCAAGTGATAGGTTTGGGGTTAGTGTTTGAGTGTTATATTTGGGGTTAGGGTTAAGGGTAGGGATAGGGTTAGGCGTTGGGGTTATGGTTGGGAACAGGGTTGGGGTTGGGGTTCGGGATTACGGTGAAGGTTAGGGATAGGGTTTTGGGTTGGGGTTAGGGAAATGGTTTACGCTTAGGATAGGTGTTGGGGTCAAAGTTAGGGTAAGGGGTTAGAGTTACGACTAGGGCTGGGGTTGGGGTTAGGGTTAAAGTTAGTGATTAGGGTTAGGGTTGGGGTTTAGGGTTGGGGTTAGGGTTAGTATTACGGTTGGGGTTAGGGTTAGGGTTTGGGGTTAGGGTTGGGGTTAGTGTTAGGGTTAGGGTTTGTGTTAGGGTTGCGGTGGGGTTAGCGATAGAGTTAGGGTTAGGGTTAGGGTTGTGTTACGGTTAAAGGTATGGGTAGAGGAAGGCTAAGGTATGGGTTGGGGTTGGGTTGGGGTTGGGGTTAGGGTTGGGGGTTGGGCTTGGGGTTAGGTTTAGAAGAGTTGGGGTTAGGGTTAGGGTTGGGGTTATGGGTTAGGGTAGGATTAGTGGTTAGTGTTGGGGTTACGATTAGGTTGGGTTTAGGGTTAGGGTTAGGGTTAGGATAGGGGTTAGTTGTTAATATTAGGTCTAGGATTAGGGTTTATGGTTTAGGGATAGGGTTGGGGTTAGGGGTAAGGGGTTGGGGTTAGGGTTATGTGTTAGGGTTGGTGTTGGGGTTGGGTTTATTGTTTAGGGTTGGGGTTAGGGTTTGGGTGGTAGGGTAAGGTTTAGGGTTAGGGTTATGGTTAGGGGTTTGGGGTTAAAGTTATGGTAAGTGGTAGGGTTTTGTGTTAGGGTTAGGTGTTAGTGTTTTGGGGAGGGTTTGGGTAGGTTTTAAGGTTAGGGTTAGGGGTAGGGTTTTCGGGTCGGGTTAGGGTTGGGGTTTGGGGTTGGGGTTAGGGTTAGGGTTAGCATTACTCTTAGGATTAGTGTTAGAAGAGGTTTAGGTTTAGGGTTAGCATTATAATAGGGTTGGGGTTTGGTTTAGGGTATTAGTGTTAGGGTTAGTTTAGGGTTAGGGTTAGGGAAAGGGTTAGTGTTTGTGTTAGGGTTTTGTTAGGCTTGGGGTTGGGGTTAGGGTTAGGATTAGGTTTAGGGTTAGTGTTTGTGTTAGGGTTAGCGTTAGGGTTGGGGTTAGGGTTAGGGTTAGGCTTAGGGTTAGGGTTAGGGTTAGTGTTAGAGTTAGGTTTAGCCTTGGGGTTGGGGTTAGGGTTTGGTTGGGGTTAGGGGTAGGAGTAGGGGTAAGGGTGGGTGTATGGGTTGGGGTTAGGGTTAGGGTTGGGGTTGGGTTGGGGTTAGGGTTAGTTTTAGGGTTAGGGTTTATCGTTTAGTGTTAGGGTTAAGGGTAGGAGTAGGGTTAGGGTTAGGTTTTAGAGTTAGGGTTAGGGATAGGGTTAGGTTTTAGTGTTGGGGTTATGGTTGGGGTTTGGGTGGTGATTAGGTTTATGGTTAGGGATAGGTTTAGGTTTAAGGTAGGTTTGGGTTTGGGGTTGGGGTTGGGGTTAGGGATAGGATTAGGGTTAGTGTTACTGGTAGGTTTAAGGTTAGATGATGTTTGGGTTTAGGGTTAGGTTTAGAATAGGGTTAGGGTTAGGATTAGGTTTCCGTTAGGGTGCGGTTGGGGTTAGGGTAGGGGTTGGGGTTAGGATTAGGTTTGGGTTTGGGGTTAGGATTAGGGTTAGGGTTAGGGTTAGGGTTAGGGTTAGGGTTTGGTTAGGGGTTAGGGTTTGGTTAGGGTTAGGGGTAGGGGCAAGGTAGGGGTAAGGTTGCGGTTAGGATTAGGTTTTGGGTTAGGGTTGGGTTAAGGTTAGGGTTAGGGTTAGTTTTAGGGTTGGGTTTGGGGTTTAGGGTTTGGGGTTGGGGTTAAGTGTAGGGGTAGGTTTAGGCCTAAGGATAGGGTTAGGCCTGGGGCTGGTGCTGGGGCTATGGCTGGGGCAAGGCTACGGTTGGGGTTAGGATTAGGGTTTGGGGTTAGGTTGGGGTTAGTTTTTACAGTTAGGGTTAGTGTTGGGGTTGGGGTTTGGGGTTACAGTTAGGGATAGGGTTTGTGTTAGTGTTAGTGCTAGTGTTAGGTTGAGGTTTGGTTGGATTAGGTTTAGGGTTAGTGTTAGGGTTAGGGTTAGGTTGGGTTAGTGTTGGGTTAGCGTTAGGGTTTGAGTTAGGGTTTTGTTAGGGTTAGGGGTAGGGGTAGGGGTAAGGGTAGGTGTTTGTGTTACGGTTAGGTTTAGGTTTGGGGTTAGGGTTGGGTTAGGGTTAGGGTTAGTTTTGGGGTTAGAGTTTGGGAGTTTGGGTTTGGGGTTTGGGGTAGGGATAGAGTTAGACCTAAGGATAGGGTTGGGCCTGGGGCTGGTGCTGGGGGTGGGGCTGGGGCTAGACTAGGTGTGGGGTTAGGGTTGGGGTTTGGGGTCAGGGGTTGGGGTTGGGTTTTGGAGTTACGGTTGGGGTGAGGGTTAGTGTTAGTGTTGGGGTTGGGGTTGGGTTTACGGTTGGGTTTGGGTTTTGGGCTTAGTGTGGGTTTAGGTTTGGGGTTGAAGTTGGGGTTGGAGATGGGATTAGGATTAGCATTACTGTTAGGGTTGGGGTTAGAAGAGGTTTGGGTTTGGGGTTAGGGTTAGAATAGGCTTAGGATTGGGGTTAGGTTGGGGTTGGGGTATGGTTAGGATTGGGGTTGGGGTTGGGGTTTGGGTTAGGGTTAACGTTGGGGGTTGGGGTTGGGTTTGGGGTTAGGTTTGGGTTATAGTTAATGTTAGGGTTAGTGTTTAGGGTTAGGGTCAGAGTTAGGTATTAGGGTTTAGTGTTGGGGTTAGGGTTAGGGTTAGTGTTAGGATTAGGGGTAGGTTTAGGGTTAGGCGTAGGTTTAGTGTTATGGTTAGACGATTTAGGGTTAGGGTTGGGTTAGGGTTGGATTAGGGTTAAAGGTAGGGACAGGGTTACGGGTAGGGGTAGGGTTAGATGAGTTAGGGTTAGGGTTAGTGTTAGGGATAGGGTTAGGGTTACAGTTGGGGTTAGGGTTAGAGTTAGGTTTTAGGTTTACGGTTGGGGTTAGTGTTTGGGGTTAGAGTCAGGGTTAGGGATTAGGGTTTATGGATAGGGTTAGTGTTAGGGTTAGGGGTTGGGGGTTAGGGGTTGGGGTAGGAGTATGAGTTGGAGTTAGGTTTAGGTTTAGGATTGGGTTAGGGATAGTGTTGGGGTTAGGGTTTAGGGATACATTATTGTTAGGTTGGGGTTAGGGTTAGGGTTAGTTTTCGGGTTAGGGTTAGGGTTAGGGTTGGGGTTTAGTGTTAGGGTTAGGGTCATGTTACTGTTAGTGTTAGGGTTAGTGTTAGGGTTGAGTTTAGGTTTAGGTTTAGGGTAGGTTTAGGTTTAGGGTTGAGTTTGGGGTTAGGGATAGGATTAGGATTAGCATTATTGTTAGGTTTAGGATAAGAAGAGGTTTGGGTTTGGGGTTAGGGTTAAGATTAGAGGTAAGGTTAGGTGTGTAGTTGGGGTTAGGGTTGGGTTTGGTTGGGGTTAGGGGTAGGGATAAGGTTAGCGGTAGGGGTAGGTTTGGGGTTAGGTTTAGGCGAGGTTATTGTTACGGTTGGGGTTAGGGTTAGAGTTAGGGTTAGGGTTATGTTTGGGGTTAAGGTTGGGGTTAGGGATTACGGTTGGGTTTAGGGTTAGGGTTAGGGTTTATGGTTAGTGTTAGTGTTAGGGTTAGGGTTAGGGTTTGGGGTTAGTATTCAGGTGTGTTAGGGGTAGGGGTTATGGTTAGGGTTAGGGTTAGCTTAGGGTTTAGGGTTAGGGTTCGTTGTATGGGTAGGGGTAGGGTAATGGGTTGGGGTTAGGGATATCGTTAGTTTAGGTTTGTGTAAGGATTAGGGTTAGGGTTAGTGTTTGGGGCTAGGGTTAGTGTTAGTGTTAGAGTTTAGGGATTAGTGATAGAGTTAGGGTAAGGGATAAGGTTAGTGTTAGGGTTAGGGTTAGGGTTGGGTTAGAGTTAAGGGTAGGTGTTGGGTAGGGGTTGCTGTTTTATTTAGTGTTAGGGTTGGGGTTGGGTTTGGGTTGGGTTTGGGGTTTAGTGTTTAGGCTTAGGGTGGGGTTTAGGGTTAGGGGCTGGGGCTGGGGCTGGGGCTTGGGCTTGGGTTGGGATTAGTGTAGGGTTTGGGTTGGTGTGAGGGTTGGGGTTAGGGGTTGGGGCTAGGGTTGGGAATGGGGCTGGGGCTGGCCCTGGGGCTGGGGCTGGGGCTCTGGCTAGGGGTTAGTTTGGGGTTAGGGATTAGGGTTACTGTTGGGGATAGGGTTAGGGTTAGGGTGCGGTTGGGGTTGGGGTTAGAAGGGTTTTGGTTTAGGGTTAGGGTTAGAATAGGGTTAGGGATAGGGTTATGGTTATGGTACAGTTAGGGTTAGTGTTGGGGTTTGGGTTGGGGTTTGGGTTGGGGTTAGGGTTCGTCTTGGGGTTAGGGTTTGGGGTTTAGTGTTAGGTAAGGGTAGGAGTAGGGTTAGGCCTAAGGAATGGTTTAGGCCTGGGGCTGGTGCTTGGGGTGGGGCTGGGGCTAATCTGGGGTTGGGTTTGGGGTTGGGGTTTGGGGTTGGGGTTAGGTTTTGAGTTAGGGTTGGGGTTCGGTTTAGTGTTAGTGTTAGGGTTGGGGTTAGGGTTAGGGTTAGGGTTAGGTTTAGCGTTAGTGTTAGTGTTAGGGTTGGTGTTAGGGTTAGGATTAGGGTTTGGTTAGGGTTAAGGTTTGGGTTATGGATTAGGGTTTAAGGATAGTTAGGGTTAGGTTTAGGGTATAGGGTTAGGGTTAGGGTTAGGGTTCAGGGTTAGGGTTATGGTTAGGTTAGGGTTAGGGTTAGGTTTAGGGTTAGGTTAGGTTAGGGTATGTTTAGGGTTAGGGTTGTGGTTGTGGTTAGGGTTGGGGTTAGGGTTAGGGGTTAGGGTTAGGTTTGGAATATGGATAGGGTAAGGGTTACAGTTTTGGGTTAGGCTTAGGGTTAGGGACTAAGTTTAGTGATAGGGTTAGGGTTAGTGTTAGTCATAGGATTAGTGGTAGGGTTAGGTTGGATGAGTTAGGGTTAGGGTTGAGGTTAGGTTTAGGATTGGGTTATGGTTAGGGGTATGGATAGGGTTAGGGGTAGGGGTAGGTTTAGGGTTAGGGTTAGACAAGTGAGGGTTTGGGATAGGGTTAAGGATAGGGTTAGGGTTACAGTTAAGGTTAGGGTTAGGGTTACGGTTGGGGTTAGGGTTAGGGTTAAGATCAGGTTTAGTTTTGGGGTTAGGTTTTGGGGTTTGGGTTAAGGCTTTGTTAGGGTTAGGGGTTAGGGTTAGGGTTAGGTTGGGGGTTACGGTTGGGGTTCGGGGTAGGGGTAGGGGTGGTTTGTAGTTAGGGTTACAGTTCGGTTTAGGGTTGTAGGTTTGGGTTAGGGTTAGTGTTTAGTGTTACGGTTAGCATTACGGTTTAGGGTTTAGTGATAGAGTTAGAATAAGGAATAGGGTTAGGGTTAGGTTTAGAGTTGGGATAGCATTAGGTTTAACGTTTAAGTTTTAGGGTTAGGGTTAGGGTTAGGGTTAGGGGTAGTGTTAGGGTTAAGGTTAGGGTTAGGCATTAGGGTTGGGGTTTGGGGTTGGGGTTAGGGAAAGAGCTTAGGCTTAGGATATGTGTTGGGGTTAAAGTTAGTGTTGGGGTTAGAGTTAGGCCTGGGGCTGGGGTTAGGGTTATGGTAGGGTTAGGGTAGTGTTGCGTTGGGGTTAGGTTTGGGGTTAAGGTTAGCGTTACTATTAGGTTTATTGTTAGGGTTATGGTTAGGGTTTAGTGTTAGGTTTAGGGTTAGGGTTATGGGTTAGGATTAGGGTTAGGGTTAGTTTTGGGGTCGGTGTTAGGGTTGGGGTTGGAGTTAGGGTTAGGGTTAGGGTTGGGGTTAGGGTTAGGGTTGGGTTTGGGTTTAGGGTAAGGTTTGGGGTTAGGGTCAAGTTTAGGGTTGGTGTTAGGGTCAGGGTTAGGGTTGGTGTTCAGGTTAGGGTTAGAGTTAGGTTTAGGGGTTAGGGTTAGGGTTACTGTTGGGGTTTAGGGTTAGGGTTAGGGTTGTGTTAGGGTTAGGTTTAGCGTTAGGGTTGGGTGTTGGGGTTAGGGTTATGGATAGCGTTACACTTAGGTTTAGGGTTAGGGTTAGGGTTTAGGTTTAGGGGTTAGGGATAGGGTTAAGTTTAATGTTAGGGTTAGTGTTAGGAGTAGGGGTAGGGATAGGTGTGGTGGTTAGGGTTAGGATTTCTGTTAGGTTAGGGTTGTGTTAGGGTTAGGGGTAAGGGTGGTAGATGGGTAGGAGTAGGTTGAGGTTAGGGTTAGACGAGTTAGGGTTAAGATTAGGGTTAGGGTTACAGTTAGGGTTAGGGTTAGGGTTATGGGTTAGGTTTGGGTTAGGGTTAAGGTTAGTGTTAGGGTTTAAGGATAGGGTTAGCGTTTGAGTTAGGGCTGGTGTTAGGTTTATGATTAGGTGTTAGGGTTAGGGATAGGGGTAGAGGTAGGGGTAGGGGCATTGGTTGGGGTTAGGGATAGGGTTAGGGTTGTGTTAGGGTTAGGCTTTAGGGTTTAGGGTTAGTGTTAGTGTTAGGGTTAGGGTTAGAGCTAGGGATAGGATAAGGGCTAGGGCTAGGGTTAGGGTTATGGTTGGGGTTTTGGGTTAGGGTTAGGGTTAGGGTTAGGGTTGGGGTTTGGAGTACAGGGGTAGGGTTATGGTTGGGTTGGTGCTAGGGTTAGGTCTGGGGCTGGGGCTACAGTTGGGGCTGGGCTGGGGCTAGAGTTAGGGTTAGGGTTGGGTGAGTTTTAGACTTAGCGTTGGGGGTAGGGGTAGGGTTGGGTTAGGTTTAGGGTTAGATGTAGGGGCAGGGGTAGGTTTAAATGTATGTGTGGGTTAGGGTTAGGGTTCAGGTTAGGGTTAGGGTTAGGGTTGGGTTAGGGTTAGTGTTAGGTTGGTTAGGTGTTAGGGTTAGGGTTGGGGTTAGGGTTAGGGGTTGGGGTTAGGGTTAGGTTGGTTTGGTTTAGGGTTAGGGTTAGGGTTTGGGTTACGGTTAGCGTTATTCTTAGGTTTAGGGTTAGAAGAGTTTAGGGTTAGGGTTTGCATTGGGGTTAAGGTTAGGGGTTTTGGTTGGGGTTAGGTTTAGGGTTAGGGTTAGGTTTAGGATTAGGGTTTGGTTTAGGGTTAAGGTTAGGGTTAGGTTAGAGTTAGGTTTGGGGTTTAGTATGGGGTTAGGGTTAGAGTTAGCGTTACTCTTGGGATTAGGGTTAAAGACATTTAGGGTTAGGGTTGGGGTTAGGGGTTAGGGTTAGGCTTAGGCTTAGGCTTAGGGATAGGGTTGGTTTTAGGGTTGGGGTTTGGTTTAGGGTTAGGTTTAGGGTTAGGGTTAGCATTACTATTAGGTTTAGGGTTAGCAGGGTTTACGGTTGGGGTTGGGGTTAGGTGTTAGGGTTAGGTTTAGGGTTAGGTTTAGGGTTAGGGTTTGGTTTAGGGTTAGGGTTAGGGTTAGGGTTAGGGTTTGGTTTAGGGTTAGGGTTAGGGTTAGGGTTAGGGAATTTTGGTTAGGGTTAGGGTTTTGGGGTTGGGTTAGGGTTAGGGTTAGGGGTTTTGGTTAGGGTTAGGGTTAGGCTTAGGGTTGGGGTTTAGGGTTAGGGTTAGGATTAGGGTTAGGGTTTAGGGTTTAGGGTTAGCATTAGGGTTAGTGTTAGGGTTAGGGTTAGGGTTTCAGGGTCAGGGTTTAGGGTTAGGGTTTAGCGTTAGGGTTAGCATTAGCGTTAGGGTTAGCATTAGGGTTAGGGTTAGGGTTAGGTGTTAGGGTTTGTGTTAAGGTTAGGGTTAGGGGTTAGGGTTACGGTTAGGGTTTAGCGGTTAGGGTTAGGTTTACGGTTAGGGTTGGGGTTTGGGTTAGGGTTGAGTTTGGGGTTAGGTTTGGGTTTGGGGTTCGGGATAGGGTTGGGATTGTGGTTCGGTTGGGGTTGGGGTTAGAGTTAAGGGTAGGGATAGGGTTAGGGGTTAGGGTTGGGGTTAGCGATAGTGTTGGGGTTAAGGTTAGGGTTAGGGATTAGGGTTAGGGATAGGGTTAGATTTTAGGGTTGGGGTTGGGGAAAGAGCTTAGGGTTAGGATATGTGTTGGGGTTAAAGTTAGTGTTAAGGTTAGAGTTAGGCCTAGGGCTGGGGTTAGGGTCAGGGGTTTGGTTTAGGGTTAGGGTTGGGGTTAGTGTTAGGGGTTTTGGTTAGGGTTAGGGTTAGGGGTTGGGGTTAGGGTTAGGGCTAGGGTTTAGGTTAGGGTTGGGGTTAGGGTTAGGGTTAGCGTTAGGTTTAGGGTTTAGGGTTAGCGTTAGGGTTATAGATAGTGTTAGGGTTAGGGTTACGGTTGGGGTCAGGGTCAGGGTCAGGTTTTAGGGTTAGGGTTAGCATTAGGGTAGCTTAGCGTTAGGGTTAGCATTAGGGTTAGGGTTAGGGTTTGTTGTTAGGGTTTGTGTTAAGGTTAGGGTTAGGGGTTAGGGTTAGGGGTTAGGGTTAGGGTTATGGTTAGGGGTTAGGGTTAGGGTTGGGGTTAGTTTTAGGGGTTGGGGCTAGAGATAGGGTTTAGGGCTAGGACTAGGGCTAGGGTTAGGGTTATGGTTATGGTTAGGTTTAAGGCAAGGGTTAGAATTGGGGTTAGGGTTTAGGGTTAAAGTTAGGGGTTGGGGTGAGTGTTGGGGTCAGGGTTTGGATAAGGTTAAGGTTAGGGTTGGGGTTGGGATTTAGGTTTATGGGTAGTGTTAGGGTTAGGGTTAGTGCTAGGGTTAGAACTAGGGCTATGGCTAGGGATAGGGCTGGTCTACGGCTACGGTTAGGGTTAGGGTTGGGTGAGGTTTAGGGTTAGCGTTAGGAGTAGGTTTAGGGTTGGGTTAGGGTTAAGGTTAGGGGTAGAAGTAGGGGTAGGATTGGGTTGGGTTTAGGATTAGGGGTAGGGGTAGTGGTATGGTTAAAGGTATGTGTGAGTTAGTGTTACGGTTAGGGTTAGGGTTAGGGTTGAGTTAGGTTAGGGTTAGGGTTAGGGTTAGGGGTTGGGGTTAGGGTTAGGGTTAGGGGTTGGGGTTAGGATTTGCTTTAGGTTTAGGGTTAGGTTTAGGGTTAGCGATACTCTTAGGTTTAGGGTTAGAAGAGGTTTAGGGTTAGGGTTGGGGTTAGGGATGGGTTAGGGTTAGGGGTTTTGTTAGGGATAGGGTTAGGTTTAGGTTTAGGATTTGGTTTAGGATTAGGGTTAGTTTTAGGGTTGGGGTTTAGGGTTAGCTTTAGGGTTAGGGTTTCTGTTAGGGTTAGGTTTAGGGTTAGGGTCAAGGTCAGGGTCAGGGTTTAGGGTTAGGGTTAGCGTTAGGGTTAGCGTTAGGGTTAGCGTTAGGTTTAGGGTTAGGTTTAGGGTTGGGGGTTAGGGTTACTGTTAAGTTTGGGGTTAGGGGTTAGGTTTAGGGTTAGTGTTAGGGGTTATCGTTAGGGTTAGGGTTAGCGTTAAGTTTGGGTTTGATGTTAGGGTTGAGGTTGAGTTTAGGGTTGGGACTGGGGTTGGGGTTAGGGTTGGGATTGTGGTTGGGTTTAGGGTTGGGATTGGGGTTAGGGTTAGTGTTGGGGTTAGGGTTAGGGTTAGGGGATTGGGGTTGAGGTTAGCGTGGGGGTTTGGGTTAGGGTTAGTGTTGGGTTACAGTTAGGGTTAGGGTTGGTGTTAGGGTTAGTTTGGGTTAGTGTTAAGTTTATGGTTCGGGCTAGGGATGGGTTTAGGACTAAGGCTAGTGCTGAGGCTAGGTAGGTTGGGCTAGGGCTAGGGCTACGGTTAGGGTTTAGTGTGTGTTATGGTTGGCGTTGGTGTTAAGGTTAGGGATAGGGTGAGGGTTGGGGTTAGCGTTAGGGATAGTGTTAGGGTTAAGGTGGGGTTAGGGATTAGGGTTAGGGTTAGGGTAGGGTTTGGGGTTAGGGTTAGTTAAGAGTTTGAGGCTTAGGATATGTGTTAGGGTTAAAGTTAAGGTTAGGGTTAGAGTTAGGCCAAGGGCTACGGTTGGGGTTAGGGTAGGGTTAGGGTAGGGTGGGTGTTGGGGTTGGGTTTGGGGGTAAGGTTAAACTTACTATTAGGTTTATTGTTGGGTTTAGGGTTAGGTTTAGGGTTTAGGGGTTAGGGTTGGGGTTAGCGGTTGGGTTTAGGGTTAGGGTTAGGGTTTGGGTTTGGGGTAGGGGTTGGGGGTTATGTTTGGGGCTGGGGTTAGGGGTAAGGGTTAGGGGTTAGGGTTGGGGTTGGGGTTAGTGATAGGGTTGGGGCTAGGGATAGGGTTGGGGCTGGGACTAGCGCTGAGGGTTAGGTTTACGGTTATGGTTGGGGTTTAAGGCAAGGGTTAGGAGTTGGGATTGGGGTTGGGGTTAGGGTTGGGGGTTGGGGTGAGTGTTAGGGTCAGGGTTTGGATAACGTTGGGGTTAGAGTTATGGTTGGGGTTGGGATTTAGAGCTTAGGGGTTAGGGTTATGGTTGGGGTTAGTGCTAGAGTTAGATCTGGGGCTAGGGCTAGGGATAGGGCTGGGCTACGGCTGGGGTTAGGGTTGGGGTTGGGTGAGGTTTGGGGTTAGCGTTAGGAGTAGGTTTAGGGTTGGGTTAGGGTTAAGGTTGGGGGTAGAAGTAGGGGTAGGATTGGGTTAGGTTTGGGGTTAGGGGTTAGGGGTAGGGTTAAAGGTATGTGTGGGTTAGTTTAGGGTTAGGGTTAGTGTTAGGGTTAGGGTTTAGGGTTAGGGTTAGGGGTTAGTGTTAGGGTTTGGGGTTAGGGGTTAGGGTTTAGGTTTTGGTTTAGGGTTAGGCTTAGGGTTTGGGGTTAGCGTTACTCTTAGGTTTAGGGTTAGAAGAGGTTTAGGGTTAGGGTTGGGGTTAGGGATAGGGTTAGGGTTAGGGGTTTTCGTTAGGGATAGGGTTGGGTTTAGGTTTAGGGTTTGGTTTAGGATTAGGGTTAGGTTTAGGGTTTTGTTTGGGGTTAGGGTTGGGTATAGGGTTAGCATTACTCTTGGGTTTTGGGTTAGAAGTGGTTCAGGGGTTAGGGTTAGGGCTTGGGTTTAGGGTTAGTGTTAGGGTTAGGCTTAGGATTGGGGTTTGGTTTAGGGTTAGGATTAGGGTTAGGGTTTGCTTTAGGGTTAGGGTTAGGATTCGGGTTAGGGTTACTCTTGGGTTTAGGATTAGAAAGGTTTTGGGTTTAGGGTTAGGGTTGGGGGTTAGGGTTAGGGTTTGGTTTGGGTTTAGGTTTGGGGTTTGGTTTGGGGTTAGGGTTGGGGTTGAGGGTTAGGGTTAGCTTTGGGGTTAGGGTGAATGTTGGGGTTAGGTTTAGGGTTGAGGGTCAGGATCAGGGTCAGGGTTTAGGGTTAGGGTTAGGGGTTAGGGTGAGTATTAGCGTTCGGGTTAGCGTTAGGTTTAGGGTTAGGTTTTAGGTTTAGGGGTTAGGGTTAGTGTTAGGAATAGGGTTAGGGTTTAGCGTTAGGGTTAGGGTTAGGGTTCAGGTTGGGGTTGGGGTTAGGGTTGTGGTTGAGGTTAGGGTTAGGGTTACCGTTACTCTTGGGTTTAGGGTTTGAAGGGTTTAGGGTTCGGGTTAGGGGTAGGGATAGGGTTAGGGTTAGGGTTTATGGTTAGTGATAGTGTTAGGGTTAGTTTTAGGGTTTGCTTTAGGGTTAGGGTTAGGGTTAGGGTTAGGGTTTGGTTTAAGGTTAGGTTTAGAGGTTAGGTTTAGGTTTAACGTTACTCTTGGGTTTAGGGTTAGAAAGAGGTTTGGGTTTAGGGTTAGGTATGGGGCTTGGGGTTAGGGTTAGTGTTGGGGTTAGGGTTAAGTTTGGTTTTGGTTTGGGGTTAGGGTTGGGGTTAGCGTTACTCTTGGGTTTGGGGTTAGAAGAGGTTTGGGGTTACGATTAGGGGTGCGGGGTTGGGGTTAGTGTTAGGGTTAGGCTTGGGGTTAGGGTTTGGTTTAGGTTTAGGGTTAGGGTTGGGGTTTGGTTTAGGGTTAGGGTTAGGGTTAGGGTTATCGTTACTCTTAGGTTTAGGGTTAGAAAGGTTTAGGGTTGGGGTTACGGTTGGGGGTTAGGGTTAATGTTAGGGTTAGATTTAGGGTTAGGGTTTCGTTTAGGGTTAGGATTAGGGTTAGTGTTTAGGGTTAGCTTTGGGGTTAGGGTTACTGTTAGGTTTAGGTTTGGGGTTAGGATCAGGGTCAGGGTCAGAGTTATGGTTGGGGTTGGCGTTAGGGTTACCATTAGCATTAGGGTTAGCGGTAGTTTTGGGGTTAGGTTTTGGGTTAGGGTAGTGTTGGTGTTGGGGTTGGGTTTAGGGGTTAGGTTAAATTTACTATTAGGTTTATTGTTAGGTTTAGGGTTAGGTTTAGTGTTTAGGGTTAGGGTAAGGGTTAGCGGTTGGGATTAGGGTTAGGGTTAGGGTTGGAGTAGGGTTTAGGGTTAGGTTAGGGCTAGGGTTAGGGGTTAGGGTTAGGGTTATGGTTGGGGGTTGGGGTTATGGTTTGGTTTAGGGTTAAGTTTGGCGTTAGTTTTAGCGTAAGTGTTACTCTTGGGTTTGGGGTTAGAAGGGTTTGGGGTAGGGTTAAGGTTATGGTTAGAGTTAGGGATTAGGGGTAGGGTTAGGCGTTAGGGTTAGGATTAGGGTTTGGTTTATGGTTAGGGTTAGCGTTACTCTTAGGTTTAGGGTTAGAAAGGTTTAGGGTTAGGGTTAGGTTTAGGGATAGCATTACGGTTGGGGTTTTGGTTAGGGAGAGGGTTAGGGGTTAGGTTTGGGGTTTGGTTTAGTGTTAGGGTTAGGGTTAGGTTTTGGGGTTTGGTTTAGGGTTAGGGTTTGGGTTGGGGGTTGGGTTTAGCGTTACTCTTGGGTTTGGGGTTAGAAAGGTTTAGGGTTAGGGTTAGGGTTAGGTAAGGGTTAGGTTTAGGGTTACTGTTAGTGTTAGGTTTAGGGGTTAGGGTCAAGGTGATGGTTAGGGTTAGCGTTAGGGTTACCATTAGCGTTAGGATTAGCGGTAGTTTTGGGTTTAGGTTTGGTGTTAGGGGTTAGGGTTAGTGTTAGGGTTAGCGTTAGGGGTTGGGTTTGGGGTTGGTGTTAGGGGTTAGTTTTGGGGTTAGGGTTAGGGTTAAGGTTGGGGTTGGGGTTAGGATTGTGGTTGAGGTTAGGGTTAGGACTGGGGTTGGGGTTAGGTTTGGGATTGTGGTTGGGTTTAGGGTTGGGTTTGGGGTTAGGGTTAGGGTTGGGGTTACAGTTAGGGTTAGGGTTAGGATTGGGGTTTAAGTTAGCGTTGGGGTTGGGGTTAGGGTTAGTGTTGGGTTACAGTTAGGCTTAGGGTTGGTGTTAGGGTTAATTTAGGGTTAGTGTTAAGTTTATGGTTCGGGTTAGGGACAGGTTTAGGACTAGGGCTAGTGCTAGGTCTAGGGATTGGGCTAGGGCTAAGGCTAGGGTTAGGGTTAGTGTTTAGTGTTATGGTTAGTGTTAGAGTTAAGAGTAGGGATAGGGTGAGGGGTTAGGGTTG
Organism: Nanger dama; assembly: GCA_917880005.1. Taxonomy (NCBI): domain Eukaryota; kingdom Metazoa; phylum Chordata; class Mammalia; order Artiodactyla; family Bovidae; genus Nanger; species Nanger dama. Next base: position 51,363 of record CAKJTW010000252.1, on the reverse strand, counting down.
GGTTTAGGGATAGTGTTTGGGTTAATGTTAGGGTTAGGGATTAGGGCTAGGGTTAGGTTTAGGGTTATGTTTTGGGGTTAGGGTTAGGGAAATAGTTTGGGCTTAGGATATGTGTTGGGGTTATTGTTGGGGTTAGGGTTAGAGTTGGGCCTAAGACTAGAGTTAGGGTTAGGGTAGGGTTAGGGTAGGGTTGTGTTGGGGTTAGGTTTAGGGTTAAGGATAGTATTACTATTCGGTTTATTGTTAGGTTTAGGGATAGGGTTAGGGTTTAGGGTTAGGGTTAGGTTTAGGGGTTAGGATTAGGGTTGGGGTTAGGGTTGGGGTAGGGGTTGGGTTTAGGGTTGGGGATAGTTTGGGGTTAGGGTTAGGGTTGCTTTACTCTTAGGTTTAGGGTTAGGGTTAGGGTTTGGGTTTGGTTTAGGGTTAAGGTTAGGGTTAGGGTTAGGCTTAGGGTTAGTGTTTGGTTTGGGGTTAGGGTTAGGGTTAGGGTTAGCATAGATCTTGGGTTTAGGTTAAGAAGGTTTGGGGTTATGGTTAGGGTTATGGGTTGGGGTTGGGGTTAGGGTTAGCGTTACTCTTAGGTTTAGGGTTATAAAGGTTTGGGGTTAGGGTTAGGGTTAGGGGTTAGGGTTAGGGTTAGGGGTTAGGTTTAGGGGTTAGGGTTTGGTTTAGGATTAGTGTTAGGATTAGGGTTAGGGTTTAGGGTTAGTGTTATGGTTAGGGTTACTGTTGGGGTTATGTTTGGGGTTAGGGTCACGGTCAGAATCAGGGTTATGGTTGGGTTAGCGTTAGGGTTACCATTAGCGTTAGGGTTAGTGTTAGGGTTAGGGTTAGGGTTAGGGGTTAGGGTTAATGTTAGGGGTTAGCGTTAGTGTTAGGTTTAGGGTTAAGGTTGAGGTTGGGGTTAGGGTTGAGGTTGAGGTTAGGGTTGGGACTGGGGTTGGGGTTAGGATTGGGATTGTGGTTGGGCTTAGGGTTTGGTTTGGGGTTAGGGTGAGGGTTGGGGTTAGGGTTAGGGTTAGGATTGGGGTTGAAGTTAGCATTGGGGTTGGGGTTAGGATTAGGGTTGGGTTACAGTTAGGGTTAGTGTTGGTGTTAGGGTTAGTTTAGGGTTAGTGTCAAGTTTATGGTTCGGATTAGTGATAGGTTTAGGACTAGGGCTAGTCCTAGGGCTGGGATTGGACTAGGGCTGGGGCTAGGGTTAGGGTTAGTGTTTACTGTTATGTTTAGTGTTAGAGTTAAGGGTAGGGTTAGGGTGAGGGTTAGGTTTGGGATTAGGGATAGTGTTGGGTTTAGGGTTAGGGTTAGGGATTAGGGGTTAGGTTTTGGGTTGGGGTTAGGGAAATAGTTTAGGCGTAGGATATGTGTTAGGGTTATAGTTAGGGTTGGGGTTAGGTTTAGGCCTAGAGCTAGGGTTTAGGGTTAGGGTAGGGTTAGGGTAGGGTTGGTGTTGGGGTTAGGTTTTGGGGTTAAGGTTAGCATTACTACTAGGTTTATTGTTAGGTTTAGGGTTTAGGGTTAGGGTTAGTGTTGGGGGTTAGGATTAGGGTTAGGGTTAGTGTTGGTGTAGAGGTTAGGGGTTAGGTTTGGGTTGGGGTTAGGGTTAGGGTTAGCGATTAGGGTTAGGGTTATGGTTTGGTTAGGGGTAGGTGTGGGGGTAAGGATAGGGGTATGGGTTGGGTTAGGGTTGGGTTTTGGGTTGGGGTTGGGTTAGGTTTAGGGTTTACTTTTGGGGTTAGGCTTTGGGGTTTAGGGTTGAGTTTAAGAGTACGGGTAGGGTTAGGCCTAGGGATAGGGTTAGGCCAAGGGCTGGGGCTAGGGGCTAAGGCTGGGGCTAGGCTATGGTTAGGGTTAGGGTTAGGGTTTAGGGTTAGGGTTAGGGTTAGGTTTTAAAGTTATGGCTGGGTTGGGGTTAGTGTTGGGGTTAGGGTTAGTGTTAGGGATAGGATTAGTGTTAGTGTTAGTGGTAATTTTAGGGTTTGGGTTGGGGTTAGGGTTAGGATTAGGTTTAGGGTTAGTGTTAAGGTTAGCACTAGGGTTAGGGATAGGGTTTGGTTACTGTTAGGTATAGGGGCAGGGGTAAGGATAGAGGTATGATTTGGGGTTAGGGTTAGGGTTAGTGTTTGGTTGGGGTTAGGGTTAGTTTTAGAGTTGGGGTTTAGGGTTTAGGGTTAGGGTTAGGGGTAGGGGTAGTGTTGGGCTTAGGATACTGTTAGGCCAAGGCTACTGCTAAGACTAGGGCTAGGGTTATGGTTAGGGATTAGGGTTAGGGTTAGGGTTAGGGTTGGGCTTTAGGGTTATGGTTTGTGTTAGGGTTACTGTTAGTGTTAGGGTTTGGGTTTGGGGTTACGGTGGGGTTAGGTTTAGGTTGGGGTTGGGGTTAGGGATTGGATTAGGGTTAGCATTACTGTTGGGATTAGGGTTAGAAGGGTTTAAGTTTGGGGTTGGGGTTAGAATAGGGTTAGGGTTGGGTTAGGAGTTAGGGTAAGGTTAGGGTTAGTGTTGGGTTGGGGTTAGTGTTAGTGTTAGGGTTAGGGGTTAGGGTTGGGTTAGTTTTGGGTTATGGTTAGGGTTAGGGTTTCTGTTTAGTGTTAAGGTTACGGTTAGGTATTAGGGTTTAGGGATAGGATTAGGGTTAGTGTTAGGGGTTAGGGGGTAGGGGTATGTGTTGGGGTTAGTGTTAGGGTTAGGATTGGGTTAGGGTTAGTGTTAGGGTTCAGGTTTAGGGTTAGGGTTAGTGTTAGGGTTAGGGTTAGCTTTTGGGTAGTGTTAGGGTTAGGGTTAGCATTAGTGTTAGTGTTAGGGTTTCGTTAGGGTAAGGGGTAGGGGTAGGGGTAAGGATAGGGTTATGGTTTGGATTTAGGGTTAGGGTTTGAGTTAAGGTTGGTTTAGGGTTAGGGTTAGTTTTAAGGTTAGGGTTTGGTGTTTGGGGTTAGGGTTAATGGTAGGGGTAGGGTTGGCCCTAAGGATAGGGTTAAGACTAGGGCTAGTGTTGGGTCTATGGCTGAGGGCTAGGCTAGGGTTAGTGTTAAGGTTGGTGTTTAGGGTTAGGGTTAGGGTTACGTTTTAGGGTTAGGGTAAGGGTTAGCATTAGTGTTTGCGTTAGGGTTACAGTTTGGGGTTACGGTTAGGTTTTAGGGTTAGGGTTAGGTATAGGGTTAGTGTTAGTTTTAGGGTGAGGGTTAGGGTTAGTTTTAGGTTTAGGGTTATTGTTAGGGTTTATGTCAGTGTTTGGGTTAGTGTTAGCATTAGGGTTAGGGTTAGGTTGGGGTTAGGGGTAGGAGTAGTGGTAGGATAGAGGTATGGGTTGCAGTTAGGTTTGGGTTTTGGATTAGGGTTGATTTAGGTTTAGAGTTAGTTTTAGGGTTAGAGTTTGGGATTTGGGGTTGGGGTTAGGGGTAGGGGTATGGTTGGACGTAAGGGTAGGGTTTGGCCTGGGGCTAGTGCTGGGGGTAGGGCTGGGGCTAGACTAAGGTCAGGGGTTAGGGTTCAGGGGTCAGGGTTAGGGTTGGGTTATGGAGTCAGGGTTAGGGTTAGGTTTAGTGTTGGTGTTAGGGGTTGGGGTTGGGTTTACGATTAGGTTTAGGTCTGGGCTTGGGGTGGGGTTAGGTATAGGGTTGGGGTTGGGTTTAGGGATATGATTAGGGTTAGCATAACTGTTAGGGTTAGGGTTAGAAGGGTTTAGATTTAGGGTTAGGGATAGAAAGTGTTAGGATTAGGATTAGGTTAGTGTTAGGGTTAGGGTTAGGGTTAGTTTTGGGTTATGTTTAGGGTTAGGGTTAGTGTTTGGGGTTAGGGTTAGGGTTAGGGATTAGGGTTTAGGGATAGGGTTAGGTTAGGGGTTGGGTTTAGGGGTATTGGTATGGGTTGGAGTTAGGGTTAGGGTTAAGATTGGGTTAGGGTTAGTGTTAGGGTTGGGGTTTGGGGTTAGGGTTAAGGTTAGGTTAGGGTTAGGGTTAGTGGTAGTGTTAGGGTTAGGGTTAGGTTTAGTGTTAGGGTAGGGGTTTAGGGTTTAGGGATATAGTAAATGTTGGAGTTGGGTTTAGGTTTAAGGGAGGGATAGGATTAGGGGTTGTGTTAGGGTTAGGGTTAGGGTTTGGGTTAGTGTTAGTGTTGGGTTAGGCATAGGGTTATCGTTACAGTTTGGGGTTTAGGTTTGGGGTTAGGGTTAGAGTTAGGGTTAGGGTATAGAGTAGGGTTAGAGTTATGGTTAGGGGTTAGGGTTAGTGTTAGGGTTATGGTTAGGCTAGGGATAAGGTTGGGACTGGGGCTAGGGCTGGGAGCTAGGGATAGGGTTAGGGTTAGTGTTTGGTGTTATGGTTAGGGTTAGAGTTTAGGGTAGGGATAGGGATAGGGGTTAGGTTTAGGGTTAGGAATTACGGTTGGGGTTATGGTTGGGGTTTAGGGTTAGGGTTAGGGAAAGTGTTTGGGCTTAGGATAGGTGTTAGGGTTAAAGTTAGGGTTAGGGTTAGAGTAAGGACTAGGGCTAGTGTTGGGGTTAGGATTAGGGTAGGGTTAGGGTTACGGTGAGGTTGGTGTTTAGTGTTAGGATTAGGGATAGGGTTAGGGTTTAGGGTTAGGGTTAGGCAAGGGTTAAGGCTTAGGATAGGTGTTAGGGTTAAAGTTAGGATTAGGGTTAGTGTTAGGACTTAGTCTATGGTTATGGTTAGGGTTAGGGTAGGGTTAGGTTTACGGTTAGTGTTGGTGTTTAGTGTTAGGCTTAGGGTTGGGGTTAGGGAAAGTGTTTGGGCTTAGGATAGGTGTTGGGGTTAAAGTTAGAGTTGGGGTTAGGGTTAGGACTAGGCTTAGGGTTGGGGTTGGGGTTAGGGTAGGTTTAGGGTTACGGTGAGGGTTAGTGTTTAGTGTTAGGGGTTGGGGTTTGGGGCTAGGGTTATAAGAGTTGGGGTTAGGGTTAGTGTTAGGGTTAGACGAGTTTGTTTTGGGGTTAGGATTAGGGGTTGGGGTTGGGGTTTAGTATTAGGGTTGGGGTTGGGGGTTTAGGGTTAGGGTTAGGGTTAGGGGTTAGGAGTTAGGTGTAGGTTTAGGGGTTAGATTGGGGTTAGGGATAGGGGTAGGGGTAGGTTTAAAGATATGTGTGCGTTACTGATGGGGTTACAGTTGTGTTGGGGTTATGTTTGGGGTTTAGGAACAGGTTTGGGGTTAGGGTTGGGGTTAGGGATAAGGTTAGGTCTGGGTCTTGTGCTAGGTATAGGCCTAGGTCTGGGAAACTAGGGTTAGGGTTAGGGTTAGGGTTGGGTAGGTTGGGTTAGGGTTGTGGTTGGGGTTGGGGTTAGGGTTAGGGTTAGGATAGGGTTAGGGTAAGGGTTAGGGTATTAGGGTTAGGATTAGGGTTTAGGATTTGGGGTTAGGGTTAGTTTGGGTTAGGGTTAGGGTTTATGGTTGGGTTAGGGTTAGTATTACGGTTGGGGTTAGGGTTAGGGTTTACGGTTAGGGTTAGGATTAGTGTTAGGGTTAGGGTTTGTGTTGGGGTTGTGGTAAGGGTTAGTGATGGGGTTAGGGTTAGGGTTAGGGTTGTGTTACGGTTAAAGGTAGGGGTAGAGGAAGGGTAAGGTATGGGTTGGGGTTAGGTTAGGGTTAGGGTTAGGGTTAGGGGTTGGGCTTAGGGTTAGTTTTAGAAGAGTTAGGGTTAGGGTGATGGGTTAGGGTAGGTTTAGTGGTTAGTGTTGGGGTTACGATTAGGATTTAGGGTTAGGGTTTGGGGTTACGGTTAGGGTTAGGATAGGGGTTAGTTGTTAATATTAGGGTTAGGATTAGGGTTTATGGTTTAGGGATAGGGTTAGGGTTAGGGGTAGGGGTTAGGGTTAGTGTTTTATGTTAGGGTTTGTGTTAGGGTTAGGTTTATTGTTTAGGGTTAGGGTAGGGTTTAGGTGGTAGGGTAAGGTTTAGGGTTATGGTTATGGTTAGGGTTTTGGGGTTAGAGTTATTGTAAGTGGTAGGGCTTTGTGTTAGGGTTAGGTGTTAGTATTTGGGGGAGGGTTTGGGTAGGTTTTAAGGTTAGGGTTGGGGGTGGGGTTTTCGGGTCAGGTTAGGGTTAAGGTTTAGGGTTAAGGTTAGGGTTAGGGTTAGCATTACTCTTGGGATTAGTGTTGGAAGAGGTTTAGGTTTAGGGTTAGCATTATAATAGGGTTAGGGTTTGGTTTAGGGTATTTGTGTTAGGGTTAGTTTAGGGTTAGGGTTAGGGAAAGGGTTAGAGTTTGTGTTAGGGTTTTGTTAGGCTTGGGGCTGGGGTTGGGTTTAGGATTAGGTTTAGGGATAGTGTTTGTGTTGGGGTTAGTGTTAGGGTTTGGGTTGGGGTTGGGGTTAGGCTTAGGGTTGGGGTTAGGGTTAGGGTTAGTTTTGGAGTTAGGTTTAGCCTTAGGGTTAGGGTTAGGGTTGGGTTAGGGTTAGGGGTAGGGGTAGGGTGGGTGTATAGGTTGGGGTTAGGGTTAGGGTTAGGGTTGGGATAAGGTTAGAGTTAGTTTTAGTGTTAGGGTTTATCGTTTGGGGTTAGGGTTAAGGGTAGGGGTAGGGTTTAGGGTTAGGTTAGGGTTAGGTTTTAGAGTTAAGTTTAGGGTTAGGGTTGGGTTTTAGTGTTAGGGTTATGGTTGGGGTTTGGGTGGTGGTTAGGTTTATGGTTGGGGTTAGGTTTGGGTTTAAGGTAGGTTTAGGTTTAGTGTTGGGGTTGGGGTTAGGGATAGGTTTAGGGATAGTGTTACTGGTAGGTTTAAGGTTAGATGATATTTGGGTTTAGGGTTAGGTTTAGAATAGGGTTAGGGTTAGGATTGGGGTTTCAGTTAGGGGTGCAGTTAGGGGTTAGGGTAGGGGTTGGGGTTAGGATTAGGTTTGGGTTTGGGATTGGGGTTAGGGTTAGGGTTAGGGTTAGTGTTAGGGTTAGGGTTAGGTTTAGGTTTAGGGTTAGGGTTTAGTTAGGGTTGGGGTAGGGGCTAAGGTAGGGGTAAGGTTGCATTTAGGATTAGGTTTTGGGTTACGGTTGGGTTAAGGTTAGGGTTGGGGTTAGTTTTAGGATTAGGGTTTGGGGTTAGGGTTAAGAGTAGGGGTAGGTTTAGGCCCTAAGGATAGGGTTAGGCCTAGGGCTAGTACTGGGGCTATGGCTGGGGCAAGGATACTGTTAGGGTTAGGATTAGGGTTTAGGGTTAGGTTAGGGTTAGTTTTACAGTTGGGGTTAGTGTTAGGGTTAAAGTTTAGGTTTACAGTTAGGGATATGGTTTGTGTTAGTGTTTGTGCTAGTGTTAGGTTGAGGTTTGGTTAGGGTTGGGATTAGGTTTAGGGTTAGTGTTAGGGTTAGGGTTAGTGTTAGGGTTAGCGTTAGGGTTTGAGTTAGGGTTTTGTTAGGATTAGGGTTAGGAGTAGGGGTAAGGGTAGATGTATGTGTTACGGTTGGGTTTGGGTTTCAGGTTAAGGTTGGGTTGGGGTTAGGGTTGGTTTTAGGGTTAGAGTTTGGGGGATTAGGGTTGGGGTTTAGGGTAGGGGTAGGGTTAGACCTAAGGATGGGGTTAGGCCTGGGGCTAGTGCTGGGGGTAGGGCTAAGGCTAGACTAGATGTGGGGTTGGGGTTAGAGTTTGGGGTCAGGGTTGGGGTTAGGTTTTAGAGTTATGGTTAGGGTAAGTATTAGTGTTAGTGTTGGGGTTGGGGTTAGGTTTGTGGTTGGGTTTTGGGTTTGGGCTTAGTGTGGGTTTGGGTTTACGGTTGGGTTGGGGTTAGGGATAGGATTAGGATTAGCATTACTGTTGGGGTAAGGGTTAGAAGGGTTTAGGTTTGGGGTTAGGGTTAGAATAGGCTTGGGATTAGGGTTAGGTTAGGGGTTAGGGGCATGGTTAGGATTAGGGTTGGGGTTGGGGTTAGGGTTAGGGTAAACGTTAGGGGTTAGGGTTAGGTTTAGGGTTAGGTTTGGGTTATAGTTAATGTTAGGGTTAGTGTTTAGGGTTAGGGTCTGGGTTAGGTATTAGGGTTTAGTGTTCGGGTTAGGGTTATGGTTAGTGTTAGGATTAGGGGTAGGTTTAGGGTTATGCGTAGGTTTAGTGTTATGGTTGGACGATTTAGGGTTAGGGTTGGGTTAGGGTTAAGAGTAGGGACAGGGTTGCGGGAAGGAGTAGAGTTAGATGAGTTAGGGTTAGGGTTAGTGTTAGGGATAGGGTTAGGGTTACAGTTAGGGTTAGGGTTAGATTTAGGTTTTAGGTTTACGGTTGGGGTTAGTGTTTGGGGTTAGAGTCAGGGTTAGGGATTAGTGTTTATGGTAAGGTTAGTGTTAGGGTTAGGGGTTAGGGGTTAGGGGTTGGGGTAGGGGTATGAGTTGGAGTTAGGTTTAGGTTTAGGATTGGGTTAGGGTTAGTGTTAGGGTTATGGTTTGGGGATACATTATTGTTAGGTTGGGGTTAGGTTTAGGGTTAGTGTTAGGGTTAGGGTTAGGGTTAAGGTTTAGTGTTAGGGTTAGGGTCATATTTATTGTTAGTGTTAGGGTTAGTGTTAGGGTTGAGGTTAGGTTTAGGGTAGGTTTAGGTTTAGGGTTGAGTTTGGGTTTAGGGATAGGATTAGGATTAGCATTATTGTTAGGTTTAGGATAAGAAGGGTTTAGGTTTAGGGTTAGGGTTAAGATTAGACTTAAGGTTAGGTGTGTAGTTAGGGTTAGGGTTAGGTTTGGTTAGGGTTAGGGGTAGGGATAAGGTTAGCGGTAGGGGGTAGGTTTAGGGTTAGGTTTACGAGTTATTGTTACAGTTGGGGTTAGGGTTAGATTTAGGGTTAGGGTTATGTTTAGGGTTAAGTTTAGTGTTAGGGATTATGGTTAGGTTTAGGGTTAGGGTTAGGGTTAGGGTTTGTGGTTAGTGTTGGGGTTGGGGGTTAGGGTTTAGGGTTAGTGTTCAGGTATGTGGTAGGGGTAGGGGTTATGGTTAGGGTTGTCGTTAGCTTGGGGTTTGGGGTTAGGGTTCATTGTATGGGTAGGGGGTAGTGTAATGTGTTGGGGTTAGGGATATCGTTAGTTTAGTGTTGTGTAGGATTAGGGTTAGGGTTAGTGTTTAAGGCTAGGGTTAGTGTTGGTGTTAGAGTTTTGGGATTATGATAGAGTTAGGGTAAGGGATAAGGTTAGTGTTAGGGTTAGGGTTATGGTTGGGTTAGAGTTAAGGGTAGATTTTGGGTAGGGGTTGATGTTTTATTTAGTGTTTGGGTTAGGGTTAGATTTGGGTTGGGTTTAGGGTTTAGTGTTTGAGGCTTAGGGTAAGGGTTAGGGTTAGGGCTGGGGCTGGGGCTGGGGCTTGGGCTTGAGTTGGGGTTAGTGTGGGGTTTGGGTTGAGTGTAGGGTTGGGGTTAGGGTTGGGGCTGGGGTTAGGAATAGGACTAGGGCTAGTCCTGGGGCTAGGGCTGGGGCTCTGGCTAGGGTTTGTTTAAGGGTTAGGGATTGGGGTTACGGTTAGGGTTAGTGTTGGGTTTGGTATTAGGGTTAGGGTTGGGGTTAGGGTTAGTGTCACTGTTACTTGAGTTTAGAAAGAGGTTTGGGTTTAGGGATAGGGTTAGGGTTAGGGTTTAGTGTTAGGGTTACGGTTGGTGTTAGGATTAGTGGCTAGGGTTAGGGTTAGGTTTTAGGGGTTAGGAGTAGGGTTATGTGTGGGGGCTATTGGTTGGAGCTAGGGTTGGGGTTAGGATTGGGTTAAGGTTAGTGATACGGTTGGGATTTGGGGTTAGTATTAGGTTTAAGTTAGGGTTAGGATTGGTTTTAGGGTTGGGGTTGGGGTTTGGGGTCAGGGTTAGGGGTTAGGGTTAGGGTTTGGGGTTAGGGATAGGGTGAGGGGTTAGGGTTAGGTTTAGGGTTAGGGTTTAGGGTTTGGGGTTAGGGTTAGTGTTCAGGTTGGGGTTAAAGTTGGGGTTAGGTTTGGGGTTAGGGTTAGGTTTAGGGAAAGAGTTGGGTTTTGGGTTAGGGTGGGTTTAGGTTTAAGATTGTGGTGGGGGTTAGGGATACGATGGGGTTGGGGTTAGGGTTGGGATACAGTTAAGGTTAGGGTTAGAAGGGTTTTGGTTTAGGGTTAGGGTTAGAATAGGGTTATGGATAGGTTTATGGTTATGGTAGAGTTAGGGTTAGGGTTGGGGTTTGGGTTGGGGTTTGAGTTAGGGTTAGGGTTCGTCTTAGGGTTAGGGTTTGGGGTTTAGTGATAGGTAAGGGTAGGAGTAGGGTTAGGCCTAAGGGATGGTTTAGGCCCTAGGGGCTGGTGCTTGGGGTGGGGCTGGGGCTAAGCTAGGGTTGGGGTTTGGGGTTAGGGTTTAGGTTTAGGGGTTAGGTTTTGAGTTAGGGTTGGGGTTCGGTTTAGTGTTGGTGTTAGGGTTGGGGTTAGGGTTAGGGTTAGGGTTGGGGTTAGAGATAGTGTTGGGGTTAGGGTTAGTGTTAGGGTTAGGCTTAGGATTTGGTTAGGGTTAGGGTTAGGGTTATGGATTAGGGTTTAGGGATAGAGTTAGGGTTAGGTTTAGGGTATAGGGTTAGGGTTGGGGTTGGGGTTCAGGGTTGGGGTTATGGTTGGGTTAGGGTCATGGTTTGGTTTAGGGTTAGGTTAGAGTTAGGGTATGTTTAGGGTTAGGGTTGGGGTTGTGGTTAGGGTTAGGGGTTAGGGTTAGGTTTGGAATATGGTTAGGGTAAGGGTTACAGTTTTGGGTTAGGCTTAGGGTTAGGGACTAAAGTTTAGTGATAGGGTTAGGGTTAGTGTTAGTCATAGGATTAGTGGTAGGGTTAGGGTTGGACGAGTTAGTGTTAGGGTTGAGGTTAGGTTTAGGATTGGGTTGGGGTTAGGGGTATGGATATGGTTAGGGGTAGGGGTCGGTTTAGGGATAGGGTTAGACAAGTGAGGGTTTGGGATAGGGTTAGGGATAAAGTTAGGGGTTACAGTTAAGGTTGGGGTTAGAGTTACGGTTAGGGTTAGGGTTGGGGTTAAGTTCAGGGTTAGTTTTGGGGTTAGGTTTTGGGGTTTGGGTTAAGGCTTTGTAAGGGTTAAGGGTTAGAGTTAGGGTTAGGTTAGGGGTTACGTTTGGGGTTCAGGGTAGGGGTAGGGGAATGGTTTGGAGTTAGGGTTGCGGTTAGGTTTAGAGGTTGTAAGGATTTGGGTTACGGTTGGTGTTTAGTGTTACGGTTAGCGTTAGGGTTTAGGGTTTTGTGATAGAGTTAGAAAAGGAATAGGGTTAGGGTTAGTTTTAGAGTTGGGATAGCATTGGGTTTTAAGTTTTGGGGTTAGGGTTAGGGTTAGGGATAGTGTTAGGGTTAAGGTTAGGGTTAGGGATTAGGGTTGGGGTTTGGGGTTGGGGTTAGGGAAGAGCTTGGGCTTAGGATGTGTGTTAGGTTAAAGTTAGTGTTGGGGTTAGGGAGTTAGGCCTGGGGCTGGGGTTGGGGTTATGGTAGGGGTTAGGGTAGTGTTGGCGTTGGGGTTAGGTTTGGGGTTAAGGTTGGCGTTACTATTAGGTTTATTGTTGGGGTTATGGTTGGGGTTTAGTGTTGGGGTTAGGGTTAGGATTATGGGTTAGCATTAGGGTTAGGGTTAGGTTTGGGGTCGGGGTTAGGGTTGGGGTTGGGGTTAGGGTTAGGGTTGGGGTTGGGTTTAGGGTAGAGAGTTGGGGGTTAGGGTCAGGGGTTAGGGTTGGTGTTAAGGTTTAGGGTTAGGGTTAGGGGTTAGGTTTAGGGTTAGTGTTAGGGTATACGGTTAGGGTTAGGTTGTGTTAGGGTTAGGGTTAGCGTTAGGGTTAGGGTTAGGGATAGCGTTACTCTTAGATTTGGGGTTAGGGTTAGGGTTAGGGGTTTAGGGGTTAGGGATAGGGTTAAGTTTAATGTTAGGGTTAGTGTTAGGAGTAGGGGTAGGGATAGGTGTGGTGGTTAGGTTAGGATTTCTGTTAGGGTTAGGGTTGTGTTAGGGTTAAGGGTAAGTGTGGGTAGATGGGTAGTAGTAGGTTTAGGGTTAGGGTTAGACGGGTTAGGGTTAAGAATACGGTTGGGGTTAGGGTTAGGGTTAGGGTTAGGGTTATGGGTAGATTTGGGTTAGGGGTAAGGTTAGTGTTGGGGTTTAAGGTTAGGGTTAGCGTTTGAGTTGGGGCTGGTGTTAGGTTTATGATTAGGTGTTAGGGTTAGGGATAGGGGTAGGGGTGGGGGTAGGGGCATTGGTTGGGGTTAGGGATAGGGTTAGGGTTGTGTTAGGGTTAGGGCTTGGGGTTTAGGGTTAGGGTTAGTGTTAATGCTAGGGATAGGATAAGGGCTAGGGCTGAGGGTTAGGGTTATGGTTAGGGTTTTGGGTTGGGGTTGGCGTTGGGGTTATGGTTAGGGTTAGGTTTGGGGTTCAGGGTAGGGTTATGGTTAAGGTGAGTGCTAGGGTTGGGTCTTGGGCTGGGGCTACGGTTAGGGGCTGGGCTGGGGCTAGGGTTGGGGTTAGGGTTGGGTGAGTTTAAGAGTTAGCGTTGGGGGTAGGGGTAGGGTTGGGTTAGGTTTGGGGTTAGATGTAGGGGCAGGGGGTAGGTTTAAAGGTATGTGTGGGTTAGGGTTAGAGTTCAGGTTAGGGTTAGAGTTTGGGTTGTGTTAGGGTTAGTGTTAGGGTTACGGTTGGGTGTTAGGGTTAGGGTTAGGGTTAGGTGTTGGGGTTAGGGTTAGGGTTAGGGTTAGGATTAGGGGTAGGTTTAGGGTTAGGCGTAGGTTTAGTGTTATGGTTAGACGATTTGGGGTTAGGGTTGGGTTAGGGTTAAGGTAGGGACAGGGTTACGTGTGGGGGTAGAGTTAGATGAGTTAGGGTTAGAGTTAGTGTTAGGGATAGGGTTAGGGTTACAGTTAGGATTAGGGGTTGGGTTTGGGTTTAGGTTTATGGTTGGGGTTAGTGTTTGGGGTTAGAGTCAGGGTTAGGGATTAGTGTTTATGGTAAGGTTAGTGTTAGGTTTAGTGGTTGGGGGTTAGGGGTTGGGGTAGGGGTATGAGTTGGAGTTAGGTTTAGGTTTAGGATTGGGTTAGGGTTGGTGTTAGGGTTAGGGTTTAGGGATACATTATTGTTAGGTTGGGGTTAGGGTTAGGGTTAGTGTTAGGGTTAGGGTTAGGGTTAGGGTTTAGTGTTAGGGTTAGGGTCATGTTTATTGTTATTGTTAGGGTTAGTGTTAGCGTTAGTGTTGGGGTTGAGGTTAGGTTTAGGTTTAGGGTTGAGTTTGGGGTTAGGGATAGGATTAGGATTAGCATTATTGTTAGGTTTAGGATAAGAAAGGGTTTAGGTTTAGGGGTTAGGGTTAGTTAGACGTGGGGTTAGGTGTGTAGTTAGGATTAGGATTGGGTTTGGTTAGGGTTAGGGGTAGGGATAAGGTTAGCGGTAGGGGTAGGTTTGGGGTTAGGTTTAAACAGTTATTGTTACGGTTAGGGTTAGGGTTAGGGTTAGGGTTGGGGTTATGTTTATGGTTAAGTTTGGGGTTAGGGATTACGGTTGGGTTTGGGGTTAGGGTTAGGGTTGGGGTTTGTGGTTAGTGTTAGGGTTAGGGTTGGGGTTTAGGGTTAGTGTTCAGGTATGTGGTAGGGGTAGGGGTTATGGTTAGGGTTGTCGTTAGCTTAGGGTTTAGGGTTAGGGTTCATTGTATGGGTAGGGGTAGTGTAATGTGTTGGGGTTAGGGATATCGTTAGTTTGGGGTTGTGTAAGGTTTGGGGTTAGGGTTAGTGTTTAAGGCTAGGGTTAGTGTTAGTGTTAGAGTTTAGGGATTATGATAGAGTTAGGGTAAGGGATAAGGTTAGTGTTAGGGTTAGGGTTATGGTTGGGTTAGAGTTAAGGGTAGATTTTGGGTAGGGGTTGATGTTTTATTTAGTGTTTGGGTTGGGGTTAGATTTGGGTTGGGTTTGGGGTTTAGTGTTTGAGGCTTAGGGTGAGGGTTGGGGTTAGGGCTGGGGCTGGGGCTGGGGCTTGGGCTTGAGTTGGGGTTAGTGTAGGGGTTTGGGTTGGTGTAGGGTTAGGGTTAGGGTTAAGGCTAGGGTTGGGAATAGGACTAGGGCTAGTCCTGGGGCTGGGGCTAGGGCTCTGGCTAGGGGTTTGTTTAAGGGTTAGGGATTGGGGTTGCGGTTGGGGTTAGTGTTGGGTTTGGTATTGGGGTTGGGGTTGGGGTTGGGGTTAGTGTCACTGTTACTTGAGTTTAGAAGGGTTTAGGTTTAGGGATAGGGTTAGGGTTGGGGTTTAGTGTTGGGGTTGCGGTTAGTGTTAGGATTAGTGGCTAGGGGTTGGGGTTAGGTTTAGGGGTTAGGAGTAGGGTTATGTGTGGGGCTATTGGTTGGAGCTAGGGTTAGGGTTAGGATTGGGTTGGGTTAGTGATACGGTTGGGGTTTGGGTTAGTATTAGGTTTAAGTTAGGGTTAGGATTGTTTTGGGGTTGGGGTTAGGGTTTAGGGTCAGGGGTTAGGGTTGGGGGTTAGGGTTTAGGGTTAGGGATAGGGTGAGGGTTAGGGGTTAGTGTTCAGGTTGGGGTTAGATTTGGGTGGTTGGGTTTAGGGTTGGGGGTTAGGTTTAGGGAAAGAGTTAGGTTTTGGGTTAGGGTAGGTTTAGGTTTAAGATTGTGGTGGGGGTTAGGGATACGATAAGGGTTAGGGTTGGGGTTGGGATACAGTTAAGGTTAGGGTTAGAAGGGTTTTGGTTTGGGGTTAGGGTTAGAATAGGGTTATGGATAGGTTTATGGTTATGGTAGAGTTGGGGTTAGAGTTGGGGTTTGGGTTGGGGTTTGAGTTAGGGTTGGGGTTCGTCTTGGGGTTAGAGTTTGGGGTTTAGTGATGGGTAGGGTAGGAGTGGGGTTAGGCCTAAGGGATGGTTTGGGCCTGGGGCTGGTGCTTGGGGTAGGGCTAGGGCTAAGCTGGGGTTAGGGTTAGGGTTAGGGTTTAGGTTTAGGGTTAGGTTTTGAGTTGGGGTTAGGGGTTCGGTTTAGTGTTGGTGTTAGGGTTGGGGTTGGGGGTTAGGGTTAGGGTTAGGGTTAGAGATAGTGTTAGGGTTAGGGTTGGTGTTAGGGTTAGGCTTAGGATTTGGTTAGGGTTAAGGTTAGGGTTATGGATTAGGGTTTAGGGATAGGGTTAGGGTTGGGTTTAGGGTATAGGGTTAGGGTTAGGGTTGGGGTTCAGGGTTAGGGTTATGGTTGGGTTAGGGTCATGGTTTGGTTTAGGGTTGGGTTAGGGTTAGGGTATGTTTAGGGTTAGGGTTGGGGTTGTGGTTAGGGTTAGGGGTTAGGGTTAGGTTTGGAATATGGTTAGGGTGAGGGTTACAGTTTTGGGTTAGGCTTAGGGTTGGGGACTAAAGTTTAGTGATAGGGTTAGGGTTAGTGTTAGTCATAGGATTAGTGGTAGGGGTTAGGGTTGGACGAGTTAGTGTTAGGGTTGAGGTTGGGTTTAGGATTGGGTTAGGGTTAGGGGTATGGATATGGTTGGGGGTAGGGGTCGGTTTAGGGATAGGGTTAGACAAGTGAGGTTTGGGATAGGGTTAAGGATAAAGTTAGGGTTACAGTTAAGGTTAGGGTTAGAGTTACGGTTGGGGTTAGGGTTGAGGGTTAAGTTCAGGGTTAGTTTTGGGTTAGGTTTTGGGGTTTGGGTTAAGGCTTTGTGGGGTTAAGGGTTAGGGTTAGGGTTGGGTTAGGGGTTGCGGTTGGGGTTCAGGGTAGGGGGTAGGGGAATGGTTTGGAGTTAGGGTTACGGTTGGGTTTAGAGGTTGTGGGATTTGGGTTACGGTTGGTGTTTAGTGTTACGGTTGGCGTTGGGGTTTAGGGTTTTGTGATAGAGTTAGAAAAGGAATAGGGTTGGGGTTAGTTTTAGGGTTGGGATAGCATTAGGTTTAAGTTTTGGGGTTGGGGTTAGGGTTAGGGATAGTGTTAGGGTTAAGGTTGGGGTTAGGGATTGGGGTTGGGGTTTGGGGTTAAGGTTGGGGAAAGAGCTTGGGCTTAGGATGTGTGTTGAGGTTAAAGTTAGTGTTGGGGTTGGGGGGTTAGGCCTGGGGCTGGGGTTAGGGGTTATGGTAGGGTTAGGGTAGTGTTGGCGTTGGGGTTGGGTTTGGGGTTAAGGTTAGCGTTACTATTGGATTTATTGTTGGGGTTATGGTTGGGGTTTGGTGTTAGGGTTAGGGTTGGGATTATGGGTTAGCATTAGGGTTAGGGTTAGGTTTGGGGTCGGGGTTTGGGTTGGGGGTTGGGGGTTGGGGTTGGGGTTGGGGTTGGGTTTAGGGTAGAGTTGGGGTTAGGGTCAGGGTTAGGGTTGGTGTTAAGGTTAGGGTTGGGGTTAGGGGTTGGGTTTGGGGTTAGTGTTGGGGTATACGGTTAGGGTTAAGGTTGTGTTAGGGGTTAGGGTTAGCGTTGGGGTTGGGTGTTGGGGTTAGGGTTAGGGATAGCGTTACTCTTAGGTTTGGGTTAGAGTTAGGGTTAGGGTTTAGGGGTTAGGGATAGGGTTAAGTTTAATGTTAGGGTTAGTGTTAGGAGTCGGGGGTAGGGATGGGTGTGGTGGTTAAGGTTAGGATTTCTGTTAGGTTAGGGGTTGTGTTAGGGTTAGGGTAAGTGTGGGTAGATGGGTAGTAGTGGGTTTAGGGTTGGGGTTAGACGAGTTAGGGTTAAGAATACGGTTGGGGTTAGGGTTAGGGTTGGGGTTATGGGTGGGTTTGGGTTAGGGGTAAGGTTAGTGTTAGGGTTTAAGGTTAGGGTTGGCGTTTGAGTTAGGGCTGGTGTTAGGTTTATGATTAGGTGTTAGGGTTAGGGATAGGGGTAGAGGTAGGGGTAGGGGCATTGGTTGGGGTTAGGGATAGGGTTAGGGTTGTGTTGGGGTTAGGGCTTAGGGTTTGGGGTTAGGGTTGAGTGTTAATGCTAGGGATAGGATAAGGGCTAGGGCTAGGGTTGGGGTTATGGTTAGGGTTTTGGGTTAAGGTTAGCGTTAGGGTTATGGTTAGGGTTAGAGTTTAGAGTTCAGGGTAGGGTTATGGTTAAGGTTAGTGCTAGGGGTTGGGTCTTGGGCTGGGGCTACGGTTGGGGCTGGGCTGGGGCTAGGGTTAGGGGTTAGGGTTGGGTGAGTTTAGGAGTTGGCGTTAGGGGTAGGGGTAGGGTTGGGTTAGGTTTAGGGGTTAGATGTGGGGGCAGGGGTGGGTTTAAGGTATGTGTGGGTTGGGGTTAGAGTTCAGGTTAGGGTTAGGGTTCGGGTTGTGTTAGGGTTAGTGTTAGGGTTGCGGTTAGGTGTTAGGGTTGGGGTTAGGGTTGGGTGTTAGGGTTAGGGTTAGGGTTAGGGTTAGGATTAGGGGTAGGTTTAGGGTTAGGCGTAGGTTTGGTGTTATGGTTAGACGATTTGGGGTTAGGGTTAAGTAGGGACAGGGTTACGTGTGGGGGTGGGGTTAGATGAGTTGGGGTTAGAGTTAGTGTTAGGGATAGGGTTAGGGTTACAGTTAGGATTAGGGTTAGGTTGGGGTTTGGGTTTATGGTTGGGGTTGGTGTTTAGGGTTAGAGTCAGGGTTAGGGATTAGTGTTTATGGTAGGTTAGTGTTAGGTTTAGTGGTTAGGGGTTGGGGGTTGGGGTAGGGGTATGAGTTGGAGTTAGGTTTAGGTTTAGGATTGGGTTAGGGTTAGTGTTAGGGTTAGGGTTTGGGATACATTATTGTTGGGTTGGGGTTAGGGTTAGGGTTAGTGTTAGGGTTTAGGGTTAGGGTTAGGGTTTAGTGTTGGGGTTAGGGTCATGTTTATTGTTATTGTTAGGGTTAGTGTTGGCGTTAGTGTTGGGGTTGAGGTTAGGTTTAGGTTTAGGGTTGAGTTTGGGGTTAGGGATAGGATTAGGATTAGCATTATTGTTAGGTTTAGGATAAGAAGGTTTAGGTTTAGGGTTAGGGTTAAGATTAGACGTAAGGTTAGGTGTGTAGTTAGGATTAGAGTTGGGTTTGGTTGGGGTTAGGGGTAGGGATAAGGTTAGCGGTAGGGGTAGGTTTAGGGTTAGGTTTAAACAGTTATTGTTACGGTTAGGGTTGGGGTTAGAGTTGGGGTTAGGGGTTATGTTTATGGTTAGGTTTGGGGTTAGGGATTACGGTTGGGTTTGGGGTTGGGGTTAGGGTTAGGGTTTGTGGTTAGTGTTAGGGTTAGGGTTGGGGTTTGGGGTTAGTGTTCAGGTATGTGGTAGGGGTAGGGGTTATGGTTAGGGTTGTCGTTAGCTTAGGGTTTAGGGTTAGGGTTCATTGTATGGGTAGGGGTAGTGTAATGTGTTGGGGTTAGGGATATCGTTAGTTTAGGGTTGTGTAGGGATTAGGGTTAGGGTTAGTGTTTAAGGCTAGGGTTAGTGTTAGTGTTGGGGTTTAGGGATTATGATAGGGTTAGGGTAAGGGATAAGGTTAGTGTTAGGGTTAGGGTTATGGTTGGGTTAGAGTTAGGGGTAGATTTTGGGTGGGGGTTGATGTTTTATTTAGTGTTTGGGTTAGGGTTAGGTTTGGGTTGGGTTTGGGGTTTAGTGTTTAGGCTTGGGGGTAGGGTTGGGGTTAGGGGTTGGGGCTGGGGCTGGGGCTGGGGCTTGGGCTTGAGTTAGGGTTAGTGTGGGGTTTGGGTTGGTGTGAGGGTTAGGGGTTAGGGGTTGGGGCTGGGGTTGGGAATAGGACTAGGGCTAGTCCTGGGGCTGGGAGCTGGGGCTCTGGCTAGGGTTTGTTTAAGGGTTAGGGATTGGGGTTACGGTTAGGGATAGGGTTAGGTTTAGTGTTGTGTTTGGTATTGGGGTTGGGGTTGGGGTTGGTGTCACTGTTAGTTGAGTTTAGAAGGTTTAGGTTTAGGGTTGGGGTTGGCGTTGGGGTTTAGTGTTGGGGTTAGGGTCATATTTATTGTTAGTGTTAGGGTTAGTGTTAGGGTTGAGGTTGGGTTTAGGGTAGGTTTGGGTTTGGGGTTGAGTTTGGGGTTAGGGATAGGTTAGGGTTAGCATTATTGTTATGTTTAGGATAAGAAGAGTTTAGGTTTAGGGTTAGGGTTAAGATTAGACGTGGGTTAGGTGTGTAGTTAGGGTTAGGGTTAGGTTTTGTTAGGGGTAGGGGTAGGGATAAGGTTAGCGGTAGGGGTAAGTTTGGGGTTAGATTTAAGCGAGTTATTGTTACGGTTGGGGTTAGGGTTAGGGTTAGGGTTAGGGTTATGTTTGGGGTTAAGTTTGGGGTTAGGGATTACGGTTGGGTTTGGGGTTGGGGTTAGGGTTTGTGGTTAGTGTTAGTGTTGGGGTTGGGGTTTAGGGTTAGTGTTCAGGTATGTGTTAGGGGAAGGGGTTATGGTTAGGGTTAGGGTTAGCTTAGGGTTTAGGGTTGGGGTTCGTTGTATGGGTAGGGGTAGTGTAATTGGTTGGGGTTAGGGATATCGTTAGTTTAGGGTTGTGTAAGGATTAGGGTTAGGGTTAGTGTTTAAGGCTAGGGTTAGTGTTAGTGTTGGGGTTTAGGGATTATGATAGAGTTAGGGTGAGGGATAAGGTTAGTGTTAGGGTTAGGGTTATGGTTGGGTTAGAGTTAAGGGTAGATTTTGGGTAGGGGTTGATGTTTTATTTAGTGTTTGGGTTAGGGTTAGATTGGGTTAGGTTTGGGGTTTAGTGTTTGAGGCTTGGGGTGAGGGTTGGGGTTGGGGCTGGGGCTGGGGCTGGGGCTTGGGCTGGAGTTAGGGGTTAGTGTGGGGTTTGGGTTGAGTGTAGGGTTAGGGTTGGGGTTGGGGCTGGGGTTAGGAATAGGACTAGGGCTAGTCCTGGGGCTGGGGCTGGGGCTCTGGCTAGGGTTTGTTTAGGGTTAGGGATTGGGGTTACGGTTGGGGATAGGGTTGGGGTTAGTGTTGGGTTTGGTATTGGGGTTGGGGTTGGGGTTAGTGTCACTGTTACTTGAGTTTAGAAGGGGTTTAGGTTTAGGGATAGGGTTGGGGTTGGGGTTTGGTGTTGGGTTTACGGTTGGTGTTGGGATTAGTGGCTAGGGTTGGGGTTGGGTTTAGGGGTTAGGAGTAGGGTTATGTGTGGGGCTATTGGTTGGAGCTAGGGTTAGGGTTAGGATTGGGTTAAGGTTAGTGATACGGTTGGGGTTTAGGGTTAGTATTAGGTTTAAGTTGGGGTTAGGGGTGTTTTTGGGGTTGGGGTTGGGGTTTGGGGTCAGGGTTGGGGTTGGGGTTGGGGTTTAGGGTTAGGGATAGGGTGAGGGGTGTTAGGTTTAGGTTTAGGGGTTGGGGTTAGTGTTAGTGTTCAGGTTAGGGTTAAAGTTGGGGTTAGGTTTGGGGTTAGGGTTTAGGTTTAGGGAAGAGTTGGGTTTTGGGTTAGGGTAGGTTTGGGTTTAAGATTGTGGTTGGGGTTAGGGATACGATAAGGGTTGGGGTTAGGGTTGGGATACAGTTAAGATTACGGTGAGAAGGTTTTGGTTTAGGGTTAGGGTTAGAATAGTGTTATGGATAGGTTTATGGTTATGGTAGAGTTAGGGTTAGGGTTGGGGTTTGGGTTGGGGTTTGGGTTGGGGTTAGGGTTCGTCTTAGGGTTAGAGTTTAGGGTTTAGTGATAGGTAAGGATAGGAGTAGGGTTAGGCCCTGAGGAATGGTTTAGGCCTGGGGCTGGTGCTTGGGGTAGGGCTAGGGGCTAAGCTAGGGTTAAGTTTGGGGTTGGGGTTTGGGTTTGGGGTTGGGTTTTGAGTTGGGGTTGGGGTTCAGTTTGGTGTTGGTGTTGGGGTTGGGGTTAGGGTTAGGGGTTGGGTTTAGCGTTAGTGTTAGGGTTAGGGTTAGTTTGGGGTTAGGCTTAGGATTTGGTTGGGGTGAAGGTTGGGGTTATGGATTAGGGTTTAGGGATAGAAATAGGGTTAGGTTTGGGGTATGGGGTTGGGATTAGGGTTGGGGTTCAGGGTTGGGGTTATGGTTAGGTTAGGGTCATGGTTTGGTTTAGGGTTGGGTTAGAGTTAGGGTATGTTTAGGGTTAGGGTTGGGGTTGTGGTTGGGGTTAGGGGTTGGGGTTGGGTTTGGAATATGGTTGGGGTAAGGGTTACAGTTTTGGGTTAGGCTTAGGGTTAGGGACTAAGGTTTAGTGATAGGGTTAGGGTTAGTGTTAGTCATAGGATTAGTGGTAGGGTTAGGGTTGGACGAGTTAGTGTTAGGGTTGAGGTTGGGTTTAGGATTGGGTTGGGGTTAGGGGTATGGATATGGTTAGGGGTAGGGGTCGGTTTAGGGATAGGGTTAGACAAGTGAGGGTTTGGGATAGGGTTAAGGATAAAGTTGGGGTTACAGTTAAGGTTGGGGTTAGAGTTACGGTTGGGGTTAAGGTTAAGTTCAGGGTTAGTTTGGGGTTGGGTTTTGGGGTTTGGCTTAAGGCTTTGTAGGGTTAGGGGTTAGGGTTAGGGTTAGGTTAGGGGTTACGGTTGGGGTTCGGGGTAGGGGTAGGGAATGGTTTGGAGTTAGGGTTACGGTTGGGTTTAGAGGTTGTGAGGATTTGGGTTAGGGTTGGTGTTTGAGTGCTACAGTTGGCGTTGGGGTTTGGGGTTTAGTGATAGAGTTAGAATAAGGAATAGGGTTAGGGTTAGTTTTAGAGTTGGGATAGCATTAGGTTTAAGGTTTAAGTTTTGGGGTTGGGGTTGGGGATTGAGGATGGTGTTGGGGTTAAGGTTGGGGTTAGGGATTGGGGTTGGGGTTTGGGGTTGGGGTTAGGGGAAGAGCTTGGGCTTGGGATGTGTGTTAGGTTAAAGTTGGTGTTGGGGTTGGGGGTTGGGCCTGGGGCTATGGTAGGGTTAGGGTAGTGTTGGCGTTGGGGTGAGGTTTGGGGTTGGGGTTAGCGTTACTATTAGATTTATTGTTGGGGTTATGGTTGGGGTTTAGTGTTGGGGTTAGGGTTAGGATTATGGGTTAGGATTAGGGTTGGGGGTTAGGTTTGGGGTCGGGGTTAGGGGTTAGGGTCGGGGTTTAGGGTTAGGGTTGGGGTTAGGGTTAGGGTTGGGGTTGGGTTTAGGGTAGGAGTTGGGGGTTAGGGTCAGGGTTAGGGGTTGGTGTTAGGGCCAGGGGTTAGGGTTGGTGTTAAGGTTAGGGTTAGGGTTAGGGGTTAGGTTTAGGGTTAGTGTTAGGGTATACGGTTAGGGTTAGGGTTGTGTTAGGGTTAGGGTTAGCGTTAGGGTTAGGTGTTAGGGGTTAGGGTTAGGGATAGCGTTACTCTTAGGTTTAGGGTTAAGATTAGGGTTAGGGTTAGGGGTTAGGGATAGGGTTAAGTTTAATGTTAGGGTTAGTGTTAGGAGTAGGGGTAGGAATAGGTGTGGTGGTTAAGGTTAGGATTTCTGTTATGGTTAGGGTTGTGTTGGGGTTAAGGGTAAGTGTGGGTAGATGGGTAGTAGTAGGTTTAGGTTTAGGGTTGGACGAGTTAGGGTTAGGAATATGGTTGGGGTTAGGGTTAGGGTTAGGGTTAGGGTTATGGGTAAGGTTTGGGTTAGGGGTAAGGTTAGTGTTAGGGTTTAAGGTTAGGGTTAGCGTTTGAGTTAGGGCTGGTGTTAGGTTTATGATTAGGTGTTAGGGTTAGGGATAGGGGTAGAGGTAGGGGTAGGGGCATTGGTTGGGGTTAGGGATAGGGTTAGGGTTGTGTTAGGGTTAGGGCTGGGGTTTAGGGTTGGGGGTTAGTGTTAATGCTAGGGATAGGATAAGGGCTGGGAGCTGGGGTTGGGGTTATGGTTGGGGTTTTGGGTTGAGGTTAGCGTTAGGGTTATGGTTGGGGTTAGGGTTTAGAGTTCAGGGTAGGGTTATGGTTAAGGTTAGTGCTAGGGTTGGGTCTGGGGCTAGGGGCTACAGTTGGGGCGGCGGGCTGGGGCTGGGGTTGGGGGTTGGGGTTGGGTGAGTGGAGTTAGTGTTGGGGGCTAGGGGTAGGGTTGGGTTGGGTTTAGGGTTAGATGTAGGGGCAGGGGTAGGTTTAAAGGTATGTGTGGGTTGGGGTTAGGGTTCAGGTTAGGGTTAGGGTTAGGGTTGTGTTAGGGTTAGTGTTAGGGTTAGGGTTAGAGAAAGAGCTTGGGGTTGGGATATGTGTTAGGGTAAAGTGTTAAGTTTAGAGTTGGGCCTAGGGTTGGGGTTGGGGTCAGGGTTTGGTTTAGGGTTAGGGTTGGGGTTAGTGTTAGGGGTTTTGGTTGGGGGTTAGGGTTAGGGGTTAGGGTTTGGGGTTAGGGCTGGGGTTTAATGTTAGGGTTAGGGTTTAGGGTTAGCGTTAGGTTTAGGGTTTAGGGTTAGCGTTATGGTTAGGAATAGTGTTAGGGTTGGGGTTACGGTTGGGGTCATGGTCAGGGTCAGGTTTTAGGGTTAGGGTTAGCATTAGCGTTAGAGTTAGCATTAGGGTTAGGGTTCGGGTTTGCTGTTAGGGTTCTTGTTGAGGTTATGGTTAGGGGTTGGGGTTGGGGGTTGGGGTTATGGTTGTGGTTAGGGGTTAGGGTTAGGGTTAGTTTTGGGGTTGGGGCTAGAAAGGGTTGGGGCTGGGACTGGGGCTGGTGTTAGGGTTATGGTTATGGTTAAGGTTTAAGGCAAGGGTTAGGGTTGGGGTTGGGGTTTGGGGTTAAAGTTGGGGGTTGGGGTGAGTGTTAGGGTCAGGGTTTGGATAAGGTTGGGGTTAGGGTTGGGGTTAGGATTTAGGGTTTGGGGGTAGAGTTATGGCTGGGGTTGGTGCTGGGGTTAGAACTGGGGCTATGGCTAGGGATAGGGCTGGGCTACGGCTACGGTTGGGGTTAGGTTTGGGTGAGATTTGGGGTTAGTGTTAAGAGTAGGTTTAGGGTTGGTTTAGGGTTAGGTTAGGGGTAGAAGTAGGTGTGGGATTGGGTTGGGTTTAGGGTTAGGGGTAGGGGTAGTGGTAGGGTTAAGGTATGTGTGAGTTAGTGTTAGGGTTAGGGTTAGGGTTGATTTAGTGTTAGGGTTAGGGGTAGGGTTAGGGTTAGGGTTAGGGGTTGGGGTTAGGGGTTAGGGTTATGATTTGCTTTAGGGTTAGGGTTAGGTTTAGTGTTAGCGATACTCTTAGGTTTAGGGTTAGAAGATGTTTAGGGTTAGGGTTAGGGTTAGTGATAGGGTTAGGGTTAAGGTTAGGGTTAGGTATTGGGGTTAGGGTTAGGGTAAGGTTTTGGGGTTAGGGTTGGGGAAAGAGTTTGGGCTTGGGATATGTGTTAGGGTTAAAGTTAAGTTTAGGGTTAGAGTTAGGCCTAGGGCTGGGGTTGGGGTAAGGGTAGGGTTGGGGTAGTGTTGGTGTTGGGGTTAGGTTTAAGGGTAGGGTTAAATTTATTATTGGGTTTATTGTTAGGCTTGGGGTTGGGTTCAGCGTTTGGGGTTAGGGTTAGCGGTGAGGATTAGGGTTAGTGTTGGGGTTAGGGTCAGGGGTCAGGGTCAGGGTTATGGTTAGGGTTAGCGTTAGGGTTACCATTAGCATTAGGGTTAGCGTTAGGTTTCGTGTTAGGTTTAGGGTTAGGGGTTGGGCTTAGTGTTATGGTTAGGGTTAGGGGTTAGGGTTAGTGTTATGCGTTAGCGTTAGGTTTAGGGTTAGGGTTAAGGTTGGGGTTGGGGTTAGGTTTGAGGTTGAGGTTAGTGTTGGGACTGGGGTTGGGGTTAGGGTTGAGATTGTGGTTGGGTTTATGGTTTGATTTGGGTTTAGGATGAGGGTTGGCTTTAGGGTTGGGGTTAGGATTGGGGTTGAGGTTAGCTTTGGGGTTGGGGGTTAGGGTTAGTGTTGGGTTACAGGTAGGGTTAGGGTTGGTGTTAGGGTTAGTTAAGGGTTAGTGTTAAGTTTATGGTTCGGATTAGGGATAGGTTTGGGACTATGGCTAGTGCTGGGGCTAGGGATTGTGCTGGGGCTAGGGCTGGGGTTAGGGTTGGTGTTTAGTGTTATGTTTGGTGTTAGAGTTAAGAGTAGGGTTGGGGTGAGAAGTTGGGTTTGGGGTTAGGGATAGTGTTAGGTTTAAGGTTGGGGTTAGGGATTAGGGTTAGGGGTTATGGTTAGGTTTTGGGTTGGGGTTAGGGAAATAGTTTGGGCGTAGGATATGTGTTAGGATTAAAGTTAGGGTTAGGGTTGGGAGTTGGGCCTAGAGCTAGGGTTAGGGTTAGGGTAGGGTTAGGGTAGTGTTGGTGTTGGGGTTGGGTTTGGGGTTAAGGAGAGCATTACTAATAGGTTTATTGTTAGGTTTGGGGTTAGATTTGGGGTTTAGGGTTAGGGGTTGGTGTTGGGGGTTGGGATTGGGGTTAGGGTTGGTGTTGGTGTGGGGGTTAGGGTTAGGTGTGGGCTTAGGGTTGGGGTTGGGGTTGGGGTTAGGTTTGGGGTTAGGGTTGGGGGTAGCATTACTCTTAGGTTTAGGGTTAGAAGGGTTTAGGGTTAGGGTTAGGGATTAGGGTTTGGTTTACGGTTGGGTTAGGTTTTGGGTTAGGGTAAGTGTTACTCATAGGTTTGGGGTTAGGGTTGGGGTTATGGTTAGGGTTGGGGGTTGGGGTTGGGGTTAGGGTTTGTTTTGGGTTGGGGTTAGGGTTAGCATTACTCTTGGGTTTAGGGTTAGAAAGGGTTTAGGGTTCGGGTTAGGGTTGGGGATACGGTTGGGGATAGGGGTTTTGGTTAGGATTAGTTTTGGGGTTTGGTTTAGGGTTAGGGTTAAGGTTAGGTTTAGGGTTAGCGTTACTCTTTGGTTTAGGGTTGGAAGAGGTTTAGTGTTAGGGTTAGGGATAGAGCTTAGCGTTAGGGTTAGTGTTAGGGTTAGGGTTATGTTGAGGTTTGGTTTAGGGTTAGTGTTAGCATTGGATTTAGGGCAAGCGTTACTCTTGGGTTTAGGGGTAAGAACAGATTTGGGGTTACGGTTGGGGTTGGGGGTTAGGGTTTGTGTTAGGGTTAGGCTTAGGGTTAGGGTTTGGTTTAGGATTAGGGTTACCATTAGGGTTTGGTTTAGGGTTATGGTTGGGATTTGGGGTTAGCTTTGGGTTTAGGGGTTACAGTTCGGGTTGGGTTTGGGTTTAGGATCAGGATCAGGGTCAGGGTTATAGTTGGGGTTGGCGTTGGGGTTACCATTAGCGTTGGGGTTAGTGTTGGGGTTTAGGGTTTGGGGTTAGGTTGGGGGTTGGGGTTAGTGTTGGGGTTAGCGTTAGTGTTAGGTTTAGGAGCTAGTGTTAGGGGTTGTGTTAGAGTTAGGGTTAGGGTTAAGGTTGGGGTTGGGGTTAGGATTGTGGTTGAGGTTAGGTTTGGGACTGGGGTTGGGGTGAGGGTTGGGATTATGGTTGCGTTTAGGGTTGGGTTTGGGGTTAGGGTTAGGGTTGAGGTTACGGTTGGGGTTAGGGTTAGGTTTGGGTTTGAAGTTAGGTGTGGGTTGGGGTTAGGGTTTGTGTTGGGTTACAGTTAGAGTTAGGGTTGGTGTTAGGGTTAATTTAGGGTTAGTGTTAAGTTTATGGTTCTGGTTAGGGATAGGTTTAGGACTAGGGCTAGTGCTAGCGCTAGGGATTGGGCTAGGGCTAGGGCTGGGGTTAGGGTTAGTGTTTAGTGCTATGGTTAGTGTTAGAGTTAAGAGTAGGGATAGGGTGAGGGGTTGGGGTTAGGGTTAGGGATAGTGTTGGGGTTAGAATTTAGTGTTGGGTATTAGGGTTAGGGAAGAGGGTTGGGTTTTGGGGTTGGGGTTAGGGAAAGAGTTTGGGCTTAGGATATGTGATATGGTTATAGTTAGAGTTAGGGTTAGAGTTGGGCCTAGGGCTGGGGTTAGGTTTAGGATAGGGTTGGGGTAGGGTTGGTGTGGGGGTTAGGTTTGTTAAGGTTAGCATTACTGTGAGGTTTATTGTTAGGTTTAGGGTTAGGTTTAGGGTTTACTGTTAGGGTTAGGTTTGGGGGTTGGGTTTAGGGTTAGGGTGAGGTTTGGGTGAGGGTTAGGGTTAGGGGTTGGTGTGGGGGTTAGGGTTAGGGTTGGGGATAGGTTTGGCGTTAGGGTTAGTGTTAGCATTACTCTTAGGTTTAGGGTTAGAAGGGTTTGGGGTTGGGGTTAGGGGTTAGGGATTGGGGTTACGGTTTGGTTTAGGGTTAAGGTTAGGGTTAGGGTTGGGGTAAGTGTTACTCTTGGGTTTGGGGTTAGAAGATGTTTAGGGTTAGGGTTAGGGTTATGGTTAGGGTTAGGGGTTGGGGTTAGGGGTTAGGTGTTAGGGTTAGGGTTGGGGTTTGGTTTAGTGTTAGTGGTAGGGTAGGTTTAGGGTTTGGTTTGGGGTTAGGGTTTGGGTTATGTTTGGGGTTAGTATTACTCTTGGGTTTGGGATTAGAAGGGTTTAGGGTTAGGGTTAGGGCTTGGGTTTTACGCTTGGTGTTGGGGTTTGGCTTTGGGTTGGGGTTTGGTTTAGGGTTAGCGTTAGGGTTAGGGTTAGTGTTACTCTTAGGTTTAGGGTAGGAAGAGGTTTGGGGTTACGGTTGGGGTTAGGGGTTAGGGTTAGCGTTAGGGTTAGGCTTGGGGTTGGGGTTTGGTTTGGGGTTAGGGTTGGGGTTAGTGTTAGCATTACTCTTAGGTTTAGGGTTAGAAAGGTTTAGTGTTAGGATTAGGTTTAGGGGTTGGGGTTATAGTAAGGGTTGGGTTTAGGTTTAGGGTTTGGTTTAGGGTTAGTGTTAGGATTAGTGTTCGGGTTTAGGGTTAGCATTAGGGTTAGGGTTATGTTAGGGTTAGGTTTGGGGTTAGGCTCAGGGTCAGGGTCAGGATTATGGCTAGGGTTAGCATTAGGGTTACCATTAGCGTTGGGGTTAGCGTTAGGTTTGGGGTTAGGTTTGGGGTTAGTGGTTATGGTTAGTGTTAGGGTTAGGTTTAGGGGTTAGGGTTAGTGTTAGGGGTTAGCGTTAGGGTTAGGTTTGGGTTTAGGTTTGGGGTTGGGGTTAGGGTTGAGGTTGAGGTTAGGGGTTGGGACTGGTGTTGCGGGTTAGGGTTGGGATTGTGATTGGGTTTAGGGTTTGGTTTGGGGTTAGGCTGAGGGTTGGGGTTAGGGTTATGGTTAGGATTGGGGTTGAGGTTAGCGTTGGGGTTGGGGTTAGGGTTGGTGTTGGGTTACCGTTAGTGTTAGGGTAGGTATAGGGTTAGCTTGGGGTTCGGTTAAGTTTATAGTTTGGGTTAGGGATAGGTTTAGGACTAGGGCTAGTACTAGGGCTAGGGATTGGGCTAGGAGCTGGGGCTAGGGTTGGGGTTAGTGTTTGGTGTTATGTTTGGTGTTAGTGTTAAAAGTAGGGATAGGGTGAGGAGTTGGGTTTGGGGTTAGGGATAGTGTTAGGGTTAAGGTTAGGGTTAGGGATTAGGGTTGGGGTTAGGGGTTGGGTTTTGGTGTTGGGATTAGGGAAAGAGTTTGGGCTTAGGATATGTGTTGGGGTTAAAGTTGGGGTTGGGGTTGGGGTTAGGCCTGGGGCTGGGTTTGGGGTTAGTGTGGGGTTGGGGTGGGGTTGGTGTTTGGGTTGGGTTTTAGGGTTAGGGTTAGCATTATTATTAGATTTATTGTTGGTTTAGGGGTTAGGTTTGGGGTTTAGTGTTGGGGTTAGGGTTAGGGGTTAGGATTAGGGTTAGGGTTAGGGTTGGGGTGGGGGTTGGGGTTGGGGTTGGGGTTAGGGTTAGGGTTATGGTTGAGGTTGGTTTTGGGGTTGGGGTTGGGGTTAGCATTACTCTTGGGTTTGGGGTTAGAAGGGTTTAGGGTTGGGGTTAGGGTTAGGGGTTGGGATTGGGGTTGGGTTTTGGTTTAGAGTTAAGGTTAGGGTTATGGTTGGGGTAAGTGTTACTCTTAGGTTTGGGGTTAGGGTTGGGGTTATGGTTAGGGTTGGGGGTTAGGGTTGGCTCTTATGGTTGGGCTTAGGGTTTGGTTTGGGGTTAGGGTTAGGTTTTGGTTTGGGGTTAGGGTTAGGGTTGGGTTTGGGGTTAGCTTTACTCTTAGGTTTAGCATTAGAAGAGGTTTGGGGTTAGGGTTATGGATTGGGCTTAGAGTTAGTGTTGAGGCTTGGGGTTAGGGTTATGTTTGGGGTTAGGGTTAGTGTTACTCTTAGGTTTAGGGTAGAAAGGGTTTAGGGTTACAGTTGGGGTTAGGGGTTAGTGTTAGTGTTAGGGTTATGCTTGGGGTTATGGTTTGGTTTAGGGTTGAGGTTTGAGGCTTGGGTTTTGGTTTTGGGGTTGGGGTTGGGGTTAGCGTTATTCTTGGGTGTGAGGTTTAGAAAGGTTTAGGTTTGGGGTTAGGGTTGGGGTTTAGAGTTAAGGTAAGGTTAGGTTTGGGGTTTAGGGTTTGGGGTTTAGCGTTAGAGTTGGGGTTACAGTTAGGGTTGGGTTTCGGATTAGGGTCAGGTTCAGGGTCAGGGTTTTGGTTGGGGTTAGCGTTAGGGTTACCATTAGCGTTGGGGTTAGCGTTAGTTTTGGGGTTGGGTTTGGGTTTGGGGGTTAGGGTTAGTGTTGGGGTTGGGGTTAGGGGTTGGGTTTGGGTTTAGTGTTGGGGGTTAGTGTTGGGGTTAGGGTTAGGGGTTCAGGTTGGGGTTAGGGTTGTGGTTGAGGTTAGGGTTGGGACTGGGGTTGGGGTTAGGGTTGTGATTGTGGTTGGGTTTAGGGTTGGTTTGGGGTTAGTGTTGGGGTTGGGATTACGGTTAGGTTTAGGGTTAGGTTTGGGATTGAATTTAGCGTTGGGGTTGTGGTTAGGGTTAGTGTTGGTTTACAGTTGGGGTTAGGGTTGGTGTTAGGGTTAGTTTAGGATTAGTTTTTAGTTTATGGTTCGGGCTAGGGATAGGATTAGGACTAGGGCTAGTGCTAGGAGCTAGTGATTGGGCTAGGGTTGGGGCTGGGGTTAGGGTTAGTGTTTGGTGTTATGTTTGGGGTTAGGGTTAAGAGTAGGGATAGGGTGAGGGGTTGGGGTTAGTGTTAGGGATAGTGTTGGGGTTAAGGTTAGGGTTAGGGAGTAGGGTGAAGGGTTTGGGTTAGATTTTGGGGTTAGGATTAGGGAAAGAATTTGGGCTTAGAATATGTGTTAGGGTTAAAGTTGGGGTTAGGGTTAGAGTTAGGCCTAGGGCTGGGGTTGGGCTTAGGGTAGGGTTAGGGTCGGGTTGTTGTTGGGGTTGGGTGAAGGTTAAGGTTAGCATTACTATTAGGTTTATTGTTGGGTTTGGGGTTAAGTTTAGGTTTGGGGTTAGGATTTGGTTGGGGGTTGGGATTAGGGTTAGGATTTGGGTTGGAGTAGGGGTTAGGGTTAGGAGTGGGGTTAGTGTTGGGGTTAGGGTTGGTGTCAGGGTTATGGTTAGTGTTGGTGTTAGGGTTAGGGTTAGGGTTGGGGTTGGGGTTTGGGTTATAGTTGGGGTTGTGGTTAGGGTTAGGGTCAGGGGTTGGGGTTGGGATTTGGGGTCATTGTGGGGTTAGGGTTATGATTAGGGTTAGTGTTGGGTTTTGGGGTTTAGGATTAGTGTTAGGGTTAGTGTTAGGGCTAAGGATAGGGTTAGAGCTAGTGTTAGGGTTAGGGTTACAGTTAACATTAGGGTTAGGGTTAGGTTTAGTTTAGTTTGGGGTTAGGGTTAGTGTAACTCTTAGGGGTTTCGTTTAGGGTTTGGTTAAGGTTTAGGGTTGGGGTTAGGGTTTAGGGGTAGGATTAGGTTGGGGTTAGGCTTAGGGTTGGGGTTGAGTTAGGATTATGTGTAAGTGTAGGTGAAGGGTTAGGATTAGGGTTACGTTTGGGGGTAGGGGTTAATATTAGGGTTGGGGGTAGATTTATGGGGATTGGTTGGGGTCAGGGTTAAGGTTAGTTCTATGGTTGGGTTTGGTTTTTGTTGGGGTTGGGGTTGGGGTTGGTGTTAGTGTTGGGGTTAGAGCTTGAGATAGGGTTAGGGCTGGGACTGGGGCTAGGGTCAGGGTTATGGTTATGGTTAGGTTTTAAGGCAAGGGTTAGGATTGGGTTTGGGGTTTGGGGTTAAGGTTGGGGGTTGGAGTAGTGTTAGGTTCAGGGTTTGGATAAGGTTGGGGTTGGGGTTGGGATTTGGGGTTTGGGGGTGGGGTTATGGTTGGGGTTAGTGCTGGGGTTGGGTCTGGGGCTGGGGCTGGGAAAGGGCTTGTCTATGACTAGGATTAGGGTTAGGGTTGGGTGGTTTAGGGTTAGCGTTAGGAGTAGGTTTAGGGTTGGGTTAGGGTTAAGGTTAGGGGTAGAAGTAGGGGTAGGGATGGGTTAGGTTTGGGTTGGGTTGGGTTTGGGGTTGAGTTAAGTTTAGGATTAGGGGTAGGGAAGGGGTAGGGTTAAAGGTAAGTGTGGGTTAGTGTTAGGGGTTAGTGTTAGGGTTAGGGTTAGGGTTGAGTTAGGGTTAGGGTTAGGGGTTAGGGTTGGTGTTTAGGGTTAGGGTTGGGGTTTGGTTTAGGGGTTGGGTTTAGGGTTAGTGTTACTCTTAGGTTTAGGGTTAGAAGGGGTTTGGGGTTAGGGTTAGGGTTAGTTGGGTTAGGGTTGGGGTTTAGGGTTTGGGTTAGGGTTAGGGTTAGGGTTAGGGTTGGGTTTAAGTTTAGGGTTAGGGTCAGGGTCAGGGGTCAGGGTATAGGGTTAGGGTTAGCGTTGGGGTTAGCATGAGCGTTAGGGTTAGCGTTCGGTTTAGGGTTGGGTGTTAGGGTTAGTGTTGGGGTTAGGGCTGGGGGTTAGGGTTTGGGTTGGTGTTAGGGGTTATCGTTAGGGTTAGGGAAAAGGGTTAGGTTTGGGGTTGCGATTGGGTTCAGGTTTGAGGTTTAGGTTAGGAGTTGGGACTGGGGTTGGTGTTAGGGTTGGGATTGTGGTTGGGTTTAGGGTTGGGGTTGGGTTTGGGTTTAGGGTTGGTGTTAGGGTTAGGGTTAGGGTTAGGATTGGGGTTGATATTAGCGTTGGGGTTGGGGTTGGGGTTGGTGTTGGTTTACAGTTAGGCATAGGGTTGGTGTTAGGGTTGGTTTGGGGTTAGTGTTAAGTTTATGGTTCGGCCTAGGGATAGGTTTGGGACTAGGGCTAGTGCTAGGGCTAGGGATTGGGCTAGGTCTAAGGCTAAGGTTATGGTTAGTGTTTAGTGTTATGGTTGGGGTGAGAGTTAAGGTAAGGATAGAGTGAGGGGTTAGGGTTAACGTTGGGGATAGTGTTAGGGTTAAGGTTGGGGTTAGGGATTAGGGTAGGGGTTCGGGTAGGTTTTGGGGTTAGGGTTAGGGAAAGAGTTTATGCTTAGGACATGTGTTGGGGTTAAAGTTAAGGTTAGGGTTAGAGTTAGGCCTAGGCCTGGGGTTAGGGTTAGTGTGGGGTTAGGGTAGGGTTGGTGTTGGGGTTGGGTTTTAGGGGTAAGGTTAGCATTACTATTAGTTTTATAGATGGGTTTGGGGTTAGGTTTGGGGTTTAGGGTTGGGGTTGGGGTTAGGGGTTGGGATTAGTGTTGGGGTTAGGATTGGTGTTCGGGTAGGAGTTGGGGTTGGGGCTGGGGTTGGGGGTTGGGGTTAGGGTTAGGAGGTAGGGTTAGGGTTTGGTTTGGGGTTAATGTTGGGGTTAGGGTTCGGGTAAGTGTTATTCTAGGTTTGGGGTTAGAAGGTTTGGGTTTAGGGTTGGGTTTATGGTTGGGGTTAGGGGTTAGGGTTAGGGGTTGGGTTTATGGTTACGTTTTGGTTTAGGGTTAAAGTTAGGGTTAGCGTTACTCGTGGGTTTAGGGTTAGAAGAGTTTTGGGGTTAGGGTTGGGGTTAGGGTTAGGGATAGGGTTAGGGATAGGGTTTTGGTTAGGGATAGGGTGGGGGTTGGGTTTGGGGTTTGGTTTAGGATTACATTAGGGATAGGTTTAGGGTTTGGTTTAGGGTTAGGGTTGGGGTTGGGTTTAGGGTTAGCGTTACTCTTGGGTTTGGGGTTAGAAGAGGTTTAGGGGTTAGGGTTGGGGGTTAGGGTTAGGGGTTGGGTTTGGGGTTGGGGTTTGGTTTGGGGTTGGGTTAGGGTTAGGGTTTGGGTAAGTGTTACCCTTCGGTTTGGGGTTAGAAGGGGTTGGGGTTGGGGTTATGGTTAGGGATTAGGGGTTGGGGTTGGGGTTAGGGGTTGGGGTTAGTGTTAGGGCTTGAGTTAGTGTTACTCTTGGGTTTAGGGTGAGAAGATATTTAGGGTTAGGGGTTAGGGTTAGGGATAGGTTTGGGGTAGGGGTTTGGGTTGGAGATAGTGTTAGGGGTTGGGTTTGGGGTTTGGTTTAGGGTTAGGGTTGGGTTTGGGGTTTGGTTTAGGGTTGGGATTAGGGTTAGCATTACTCTTAGGTTTGGGGTTAGAAGCGGTTTAGGGGTTGGGATTAGGGTTGGGGTTTGGGGTTGGGGTTAATGTTGGGGTTGGGTTTAGGGTTGGGGTTTGGTTTAGGGTTGGGGTTAGGGTTAGCGTTACTCTTAGGTTTGGGGTTAGAAGGGTTTGGGGTTAGGGTTAGGATTAGGGTTAGGGATATGGTGTGGGTTGGGGTTTTGGTTAGGAATAGGTTTAGGGTTAGGTTTAGGGTTTGGTTTGGGGTTAAGTTTGGGGTTAGGTTTAGGGTTCAGTGTGGGGTTAGGGTCAGGGATAGGTTTGGGGTTAGCGTTACTCTTACGTTTGGGGTTAGAAGGGTTTAGGGGTTAGTGTTGGGGTTGGGGCTTGGGGTTGAGGCTTACTGTTGGGGTTAGGCTTGGGGTTGGGGTTTGGTTTGGGGTTGGGGTTGGGGTTGGGGTTAGAGTTACTCTTCGGTTTGGGGTTAGAAGAGGTTTGGGGTTTGGGTTGGGGTTAGGGATAGGGTTGGGGTTAGGGGTTTTGGTTAGGGATAGTGTTAGATTGGTTTTGGGGTTTGGTTTAGGATTAGGGTTACGATTAGGTTTGGGGTTAGAGTTGGGGTTACGTTTGGGGTTAGCGTTACTCTTAGTTTTAGTGTTAGAAGATTTGGGTGTTGGGGTTAGGGATTGGGCTTAGAGTTAGTGTTAGTGTTAGGGTTAGGGTTATGTTTGGGGTTTGGTTTGGGGTTAGGGTTATGGTTGGGTTTAGGGTTAGTGTTACTCTTGGGTTTGGGGTAAGAAGGGTTTGGGATTACAGTTGGGGTTAGGGGTTAGGGTTGGTGTTGGGGTTAGGCTTAGGCTTGGGGTTGGGGTTGGGGTTTGGTTTAGGGTTGGGGTTGGGGTTAGGGTTAGCGTTACTCTTAGGTGTGGGGTTAGAAAGGTTTGGGGTTTGGGTTAGGGGTTGGGGTTAAAGTAAAGGTTAGGTTTAGGTTTGGGGTTTCGTTTGTGGTTAGAGTTAGGGTTAGTGTTTGGGGTTAGCTTTAGGGTTAGGTTACAGTTAGGGTTAGGTTTGGGGTTGGGGTCAGGGGTCAGGGTCAGGGATTTGGTTGGGGTTAGTGTTAGGGTTACCATTAGTTTTGGGTTAGCATTAGTTTTGGGTTATGTTTAGGGGTTAGGGGTTAGTGTTGGGTTGGGGTTAGTGTTAGGTTAGGGTTAGCGTTAGGGATTATGTTTAGGGTTGGTGTTAGGGGATAGCGTTAGGGTTATGGTTAGGGTTCAGTTTGGGGTTGGGGTTAGGGTTGTGGTTGAGTTTAGGGTTGGGACTGGGGTTGTGGTTAGGGTTGGGATTGTGTTTGGGTTTCGGGTTAGGGTTGGGTTTGGGGTTACGGTTAGGGTTAGGGTTAGGATTGGGGTTGAAGTTATCTTTGGGTTTGGGGTTAGGGTTAGTGTTGGGTTACAGTTAGGGTTGGGGTTGGTGTTAGGGTTAGTTTGGGGTTAGTGTTAAGTTTATGGTTCTGGTTAGGGATAGGTTTAGGACTAGGGCTGGTGCTAGGCTCGGGATTGGGCTGGGGCTGGTGCTGGGGTTATGATTAGTGTTTAGTGTTATGGTTAGTGTTAGAGTTAAGAGTAAGGATAGGGTGAGTGGTTAGGGATAGGGTTAGGGATAGGGTTAGGGATAGTGCTAGGATTAAGGTTAGGGTTAGGGATTGGGCTTGGGGTTGGGTTTTGGTGTTGGGGTTGGGGAAGAGTTTAGGCTTAGGATATTTGTTGGGGTTATAGTTAGGGTTAGGGGTAAAGTTAGGCCTGGGGCTGGGGTTGGGGTTAGGGTAGGGTTAGGGTGGGGTTGGTGTTGGGGTTTGGTTTAGGATTAAGGTTAGCATTACTATTAGGTTTATTGTTAGGTTTGGGGTTAGGTTTGGGGTTTAGGGTTGGGGGTTGGGGTTGGGGTTAGGATAAGAGTTGGGGTTAGGGTTGGGGTAGGGGTTAGGGTTAGGGTTGGGGATAGGCTTGGGGTTGGGGTTAGGGTTAGCGTTACTCTTAGGTTTAGGGTTTGAAGAGGTTTAGGGTTGGGGTTAGGGTTGGGGTTGGGATTCGGGGGTTGGGGTAGGGTTTTGTTAAGGGTTAAGTTTGGGGTTGGGGTTAGGGTAAGTGTTACTCTTAGGTTTAGGGTTAGAAAGGGTTATGGTTGGGGTCAGGGTTATGGTTAGAGTTGGGGTTTGGGGTTATGTTTGGGTGTTAGGGTTGGGTTTGGGTTTGGTGTTAGGGGTTAGAGTTAGGGCTAGAGTTAGCATTACTCAGGATTAGGGTAGGAAGATATTTGGGATTAGGGTTAGTGTTAGGTATAGGGTTAGGGGTAGGGTTTTGGTTAAGGATAGTGTTAGGGTTAGGTTTGGGTTTTGGTTTAGGGTTAGGGTTAGTGTTAGGGTTAGCACGAGCATTGGGGTTAGCGTTAGGTTTAGGAGTGGGTGTTAGGGTTAGTGTTGGGGTTAGGGCTGGGGGTTAGGGTTAGGGTTAGTTTTAGGGGTTATCGTTAGGGTTAGGATAATGATTGAGGTTGTGGTTGCGATTGGGTTCAGGTTTGGGGTTTAGGTTAGGGTTGGGACTGGGGTTGGTGTTAGGGTTGGAATTGTGGTTGGGTTTAGGGTTGGGGTTGGGGGTTAGGTTTAGGGTTGGGGGTTAGGGTTAGGATTAGGGTTAGGATTGGGGTTGATATTAGCGTTGAGGTTGGGGTTAGGGTTAGTGTTGGATTGCAGTAAGGGATAGGGTTGGTGTTAGGGTTGGTTTAGGGTTAGTGTTAAGTTTATGGTTCGGCCTAGGGATAGGTTTTAGGACTAGGGCTAGTGCTAGGCCTAGTTATTGGGCTAGGAGCTAAGGCTGGGGTTGGGGTTGGTGTTTAGTGTTATGGTTGGGGTTAGGGTTAGGTGTGTGGTATAGGTGAGGGGTTAGGGTTAACGTTGGGATAGTGTTAGGGTTAAGGTTAGGGTTAGGGATTAGGGTAGGGGTTCAGTAAGGTTTTGGGGTTAGGGTTAGGGAAAGAGTTTAGGCTTAGGACATGTGTTGGGGTTAAAGTTAAGGTTGGGGTTGGGGTTGGGCCTGGGCCTGGGGTTGGGGTTAGGGTGGGGTTGGTGTTGGGGTTGGGTTTGGGGGTGGGTTAGCATTACTGTGGGTTTTATAGATAGGTTTGGGATTAGGTTTGGGGTTTGGGGTTAGGGTTGGGGTTAGGGGTTAGGGGTAGGGTTGGGGGGTTAGGATTGGTGTTGGGGTAGGGGTTGGGGGTTAGGGCTGGGGTTGGGGGTTGGGTTTGGGGGTTGGGGTTGGGAGGTAGGGTTGGGGTTTAGTTTGGGTTTAATGTTAGGGGTTAGGGTTCAGGTAAGTGTTACTCTTAGGTTTAGGGTTAGAAAGGTTTAGGTTTAGGGTTGGGTTTATGGTTAGGGTTAGGGGTTGGGTTGGGGTTAGGGGTTGGGTTTATGGTTACGTTTTGGTTTAGGGTTAAGGTTAGGGTTAGCGTTGCTTGTGGTTTAGTGTTAGAAGGAGAGTTTTAGGGTGGGGCTGGGGTTGGGGTTAGGGATAGGGTTAGGGATAGGATTTGGTTAGGGACAGGGTGAGGGTTAGGTTTATGGTTTGGTTTAGGGGTGGGGTTGGGGTTGGGTTTGGGGTTAGCGTTATTCTTGGGTTTAGGGTTAGGAGGGTTTGGGGTTAGGGTTAGGGGTTAGGGTTAGGGGTTAGATTTGAGGGTTAGGTTTGGTTTAGTTGGGGTTAGGGTTTGGGCAGTGTTACTCTTGGGTTTAGGGTTAGAAGGGTTAGGGGTTAGGGTTAGGATTGTTTAGGGTTAGCGTTAGGGGTTAGGGTTAGTGTTAGGGTTTGAGTTAGGGTTACTCTTAGGGTTAGGGGAGATATTTAGGGTTAGGGTTAGGGTTAGGGTTTAGAGTTAGGGTTAGGGTTAGGGTTTAGGGTTAGGTTTAGGTTTGGTTTAGGGTTTGGGCTAAGTTGTTACTCTTGGGTTTAGGGTTAGAAGGTTTGGGGTTAGGGTTAGGGGTTGGTTAGGGGTTATGGTTTAGGGTTAGGGTTAGGGTTGGGGTTTAGGGGTTACGCTTGGGTTTAGGGTTAGGGTTAGGGTTTGGGTTATGGTTAGGTTAGGTGTTAGGGTTAGCGTTAGGGGTTGAGGGTTTGATAGTGTTACTCTTAGGTTTAGGTTGAGAAGATATTTAGGGTTAGGGTTAGGGTTAGGGATAGGGTTAGGGGTTGGGATTTTGGTTAGGGATAGTGTTAGGGTTAGGTTTAGGGTTTGGTTTAGGGTTGGGGTTAGGGTTAGCGTTACTCTTAAGTTTAGGGTTAGAGTGGTTTGGGGTTAGGATTAGGGTTAGGGGTTAGAGTTGGGGTTAATGTTGGGGTTGAGGCTTAGAGTTGGGGTTTGGTTTAGGGTTAGGGTTGGGGTTAGCGTTACTCTTGGGTTTGGGGTTAGAGGAGGTTTAGGGTTAGGGTTAGGATTAGGATTAGGGGTTATGGTTGGGGTTAGGGGTTTTGGTTAGGAATAGGTTTAGGGTTGGGTTTAGGGTTTGGTTTAGGGTTAAGTTTAGGGTTAGGTTTAGGGTTTCATTTGGGTTGGGGTTGGGGATAGGTTTGGGGTTAGCGTTACTCTTCCGTTTCGGGTTAGAAGGGTTTAGGGTTGGGGTTGGGGTTAGGGCTTAGGGTTATGCTTAATATTAGGGTTAGGCTTAGGTTTGGGGTTTGGTTTAGGGTTGGGGTTTGGGTTAGCGTTACTCTTAGGTTTAGGGGTTAGAAGGTTTTGGGGTTTGGGTTAGGGGTTAGGGATAGGGTTAGGGTTGGGAGTTTTGGTTAGGGATAGTGTTAGGGGTTAGTTTGGGGTTTGGTTTAGGATTAGGGTTACGGTTGGGTTTAGGTTTAGGGTTAGGGTTACGTTTGGGGTTAGCGTTACTCTTAGTTTTAGTGTTAGACAGATTTAGTGTTAGGGTTAGGGATTGGGCTTAGGGTTAGTGTTAGTGTTACGGTTGGGGTTATGTTTAGGGAATGGTTTAGGGTTAGGGTTGGGTTTGGGGGTTAGTGTTACTCTTAGGTTTGGGGTTAGGAAG
This sequence comes from Nanger dama, assembly GCA_917880005.1. Taxonomy (NCBI): domain Eukaryota; kingdom Metazoa; phylum Chordata; class Mammalia; order Artiodactyla; family Bovidae; genus Nanger; species Nanger dama. Next base: position 13,184 of record CAKJTW010000252.1, on the reverse strand, counting down.
GGTTTAGGGTTACGGTTGGGTTTGGGGGTTAGGGTTGAGTGTTAGGTTAGGCTTAGGGTTAGTGTTAGGGTTGGGGTTTGGTTTAGGGTTGGGGTTAGGGTTAGCGTTACTCTTAGGTGTAGGGTTAGAATAGGTTTAGGGTTTGGGTTGGGGTTAGGGTTAAAGTAAGGGTTAGGTTTAGGGTTAATGTTTCGTTTAGGGTTAGAGTTTCGGTTGGTGTTTAGGGTTAGCTTTGGGGTTGGGGTACAGTTAGGGTTAGGTTTAGGGATAGGGTAAGGGTCAGGGTCAGGGATTTGGTTGGGGTTACTGTTAGGGTTACCATTAGTGTTAGGTTTAGCATTAGTTTTGGGGTTATGTTTAGGGTTGGGGTTAGGGTTAGGGTTAGGGTTAGCGTTAGGGATTAGGTTTAGGGGATAGCGTTAGGGGTTATGGTTGGGGTTCAGTTTCGGGTTGGGGTTAGGGTTGTGGTTGAGTTTAGGGTTAGGGTTGGGGTTAGGGTTGGGGTTAGGGTTATCGTTACTCTTAGGTTTGGGTTTAGATAAGGTTTAGGGGTTAGGATTAGGGTTGGGGGTTAGGGTTAGGATAAGGGTTGGGTTTAGGGTTAGGGTTTGGTTTAGGGTTAGTATCAGGATTAGGGTTGGGTTTTGGGGTTAGCGTTAGGGTTAGGGTTACTGTTAGGGTTAGGTTTGGGGTGAGGGTCAGGGTCAGGGTCAGGTTTGTGGTTAGGGTTGGCGTTAGGGTTACCATTGCGTTAGGGTTAGCATTAGGTTTAGGGTTAGGTTTGGGGTTGGGGTTTGGGGTTAGTGTTAGGGTTAGGGTTAGGTGTTGGGGTTAGGGTTGGGGTTTGTTTTGGGGTTAGAGTTAGGTTTGGGGTTAGCGTTACTCTTGGGTTTATGGTTAGAGGGTTGGGGTTAGGGGTTAGGGTAAGGGTTACTCTTGGGTTTAGGGATAGAAAGGTTTGGGGTTGGGGTTTAGGGTTGGGTTTGGGGTTAGGGGTCAGGGTCAGGGTCAGGGTTTAGGGTTAGGGTTAGCGTTAGGGGTTAGCATTGGCGTTGGGTTTAGCGTTGGGTTTGGGGTTAGGATTTGGGGTTAGTGTTAAGGTTAGGGCTAGGGGTTGGGGTTGGGGTTGGTGTTAGGGGTTATCGTTAGGGTTAGGGTTAGGTTTGAAGGTTGAGGTTGGGGTTGGGGTTAGGTTTGAGTTTGAGGTTAGAGTTGAAGCTGGGGTTGGGGTTAGGGTTGGGATTGTGGATGGGTTTGGGGTTGGGGTTGGGGTTAGGTTTGGGGTTGGGGTTAGGGTTGGGATTGGGGTTGATATTGGCGTTGGGTTTGGGGTTAGGATTAGTGTTGGGTTACAGTTAGGGTTAGGGTTGGTGTTAGGGTTAGTTTAGTGTTAGTGTTAAGTTTATGGTTCAGCCTAGGGATAGTTTTTGGACAAGGGCTGGTGCTGGGGCTAGGGATTGGGCTAGGGCTGGGCTGGGGTTGGGGTTAGTGTTCAGTGTTATGGTTGGGGTTAGGGTTAAGTAAGGATAGAGTGAGGGTTAGGGGTTAGTGTTAGGGATAGTGTTAGGGTAAAGGTTAGGGTTAGGGATAAGGGTAGGGGGTTGGGGGTAAGGTTTTGGGGTTAGGGTTAGGGAAAGAGTTTGGGCTTAGGATATGTGTTAGGGTTAAAGTTAAGGTTAGGGTTAGAGTTATGCCTAGGCGTAGGGTTAGGGTTGGGGTTAGGGTTAGGGTTAGCGTTGCTCTTAGGTTTAGGGTTAGGAGAGGTTTAGGGTTGGGGTTTGGGGTTGGGGTTGGGTGTTGGGGTTGGGGTTAGGGTTGGTTTAGGGTTAATATTGGGTTAGGGTTAGAGTAAGTCTTACTCTTGGGTTTAGGGGTTAGAAGAGGGTTGGGGTTAGGGTTATGGTTAGGGATTGGGGGTTAGGGTTATGGTTGGGGGTTAGGGTTGGGGTTGGGGTTTGAGTTAGTGTTACTCTGAGGTTTAGGGTTAGGGATGTTTGGGGTTAGGTTTAGGGTTATGGATAGGATTAGGGTTAGGGGTTTTCGTTAGTGATGGTGTTGGGGTTAGGTTTGGGGTTTGGCTTGGGGTTAGGTTTAGGGTTAGTGTTACTCTTGGGTTTAGGGTTACAAGCGGTTTGGGGTTGGGGTTAGGGTTAGGGTGAGAGTTAGGGTTGGTGTTGGGGTTGGGCTTAGGGTTAAGGTTTGGTTTAGGGTTAGGGTTGGGGTTAGCATTACTCTTAGGTTTAGGGTTAGAAGAGGTTTAGGGATAGGGTTAGGGTTGGGGTTAGCGATAGGGTTAAGGTTAAGGGTTTTGGTTAGGGATAGGTTTAGGGGTTAGGTTTGGGGTTTGGTTTAGGGTTAGGTTTGGGGTTAGGTTTAGGCTTTGGTTTGGGGTTAGGGTTAGGGATAGATTTGGGTTGGCCTTACTCTTGGGTTTATGGTTAGAAGGGTTTGGGGTTAGGGGTTGGGGTTGGGGCTTGGGGTTGGGTTTGGTGTTGGGGTTGGGCTTAGTGTTGGGGTTTGGTTTGGAGTTAGAGTTGGGTTTAGGGTTCAGCGTTACTCTTGGGTTTAGGGTAAGAAGAGGTTTAGTGTTGCGGTTATGGTTAGGCTTAGGGTTAGGGTTTGGTTTAGGTGTGGGGTTTTCATTTGGGGTTAGGGGTTAAGGCTAGGGTTAGCGTTACTCTTAAGTTTAGGTTTATAAGGTTTGGGGTTGAGGGTTAGGGTTGGCGGTTAAGGTTGGGTTAGGGATTAGGTTTAGGGTTGGGGTTTGGTTTATTGTTAGTGTTAGGATTGGGGTTAGGGTTTAGGGTTAGCGTTAGGGTTGGGGTTACTGTTAGGGTTAGGTTTAGTGTGAGGGTGAGGTCAGGGTCAGGGTTATGGTTAGGGTTAACATTAGGGGTTACCATTAGCGTTAGAGTTAGCATTAGGTTTAGGGTTAGGTTTAGTGTTAGGGTTTAGGGTTAGTTTAGGGGTTAGAGTTAGGGTTAGGTGTTAGGGTTGGTGTTGGGGTTAATGTTAGGGTTAGGTTTAGGGTTAGGGTTGGGTTTGGGGTTAGGGTTGAGGTTGAGGGTTAGGGGTTAGGACTGGGTTGGGGTTAGTTTTGGTATTGTGGTAGGGTTTAGGGTTGGGTTTGGGTTTAGGGTGAGGTTGGCTTTAGGGTTAGGTTTAGGATTGGGGTTGAAATTAGCGTTGGGGTTGGGGTTAGGGTTAGTGTTGGGTTACAGTTAGGGTTAGGGTTGGTTTGAGGGTTGGTTTGGGGTTAGTGTTAAGTTTATGGTTCGGGTTAGGGATAGGTTTAGGAATAGGGCTAGTGTTAAGTCTAGGGATTGGGCTGGGAGCTGGGGCTAGGGTTAGGGGTTAGTGTTTAGTGTTATGTTTGGGGTTAGAGTTAAGGTGGGGATGGGTGAGGGTTGGGGTTAGGGTTAGGAATAGTATTAGGGGTTAGCTTGGGGTTGGGGATTGGGGTTAGGTTTTGAGTTGGGGTTAGGGAAAGAGTTTAGGCTTAGGATATGTGTTAGGGGTTGAAGTTATGGTTAGGGCTAGGGTTGGGCCTAGGGCTGGGGTTAGGGTGAGGGTAGGTTTAGGGTAAGGTTGGTGTTGGGGTTAGGTTTAGGGTTAAGGTTAGCATTACTATTAGGTTTATTGTTAGAGTTGGGGGTTAGGTTTAGGGTTTAGTGTTAGGGTTGGGGTTAGGGATTGGGTTAGGGTTAGGTTTGGGGTTGGGGAAAGGGTTAGGTTAAGGGTTGGGGTTAGTGTTGGGGTTAGGGTTGTGGTTAGGGTTAGTGTTAGGGATAGCGTTACTCTTGGGTTTATGGTTAGAAAAGGTTTCAGGTTAGGATTACAGTTAGGGTTAGGGGTTTTGGTTGGGGATGGGTTAGGTTTGGGGTTGGGGGTTAGCATTACTCTTAAGTTTAGGGTTAGAGGGTTTAGAGTTGGGGTTGGGGTTAGGTGTTTTGTTTGGAGTTAGGGTTGGGGTTGAGGGTTGGGGTTGGGTGTCAGGCTTGGGGTTGGGGTGGGGGTTGGGGTAGGGTTAGGGTTAGGGGTTAGGGTTGGGGTTAGGGTGAGGGTTGGAGTTTGTGTTATAGTTAGGGTTGTGGTTAGGGTTAGGGTCAGGATTAGGGTTAGGATTTAGGGTTATTGTAGGGTTAGCGTTATGGTTACAGTTGGTGTTAGGTTTTAGGGTTTAGGATTAGTGTTAGGGTTAGTGTTAGGGCTAGGGATAGGGTTAGTGCTAGGGGTTGGGGTTATGGTTACGGTTAATATTAGGGTTGGGATTAGGTTTAGTTTGGTGTTAGGATTAGGGTTAGTGTTACTCTTGGGTTTGGGTTGGGGGTTAGGGTTAGGGTTGGGGGTTAGGGGTTAGGGTTTAGTGTTAGGATTAGGTTTAGGGTTAGGGTTAGGATAGGGTTAGGGGTTAGGATTAGGGTTAGGGGTTGGGCTGGGAGTTAGTGTTAGGTTTGGGGTTAGGGGTTGGGCTTAGGCTTAGGGTTGGTGTTAGGGTTACGGTTGGGGTTGGGGTTAGGGTTAGTGTTGGGGTTAGGGTTGGTGTTAGGGTTAGGGTTTGGTTTGGGGTTAGGGTTAGGGTTGGTGTTAGGGTTAGGGTTAGGGTTGGGTTTGGGATTAGGGTTAGCGTTATTCTTAGGCTTAGGGTTTGAAGAGGTTTGGGTTGGGGTTGGGGTTAGGGTTACGATTGGGGGTTTTGGTTAGTGTTGGTGTTCGGTTCGGGTTAGGGTTAGGTTTAGGGGTTAGGGTTTGGGATTAGGCTTAGGGGTTAGGGTTAGGGTTAGGTTATTGGTTAGGGTTAGGGTTAGGGTTAGGTTTAGAGTTAGGGTTTGGTTTAGGGTTAGGGTTAGGGTTAGGGTTTTGGTTATTGTTAGGTTTAGGTGTTGGGGGTTACGGTTAGGGTGAGGATTATGGTTAGGGTTTAGGGTTAGCGTTAGGTTTAGGGATTCGGGTTAGCATTAGAGTTAGGATTAGTATTAGGGTTAGGGTCAGGGTCTGGGTCAGGATCTGGGTCATGGTCCGGGTAGGGTTTATGGTTAGGGTTAATGTTAATGTTAGCATTGACGTTAGGGTTAACATTAGGATTTGGGTTTAGGATTAGTGTTAGAGGTTGGGGTTAGAGTTACGGGTTAGGGTTAGAGTTGGTGTTATGGTTGGGGTAGGGGTTAGTGTTGGGGTTGGGGTTAGGGTTTGGATTGGGGTTGGGGTTATTGTTGGGGTTGGGGGTTAGGGTTAGGGTTAGGGTTGGGGTTGGGGTTAGGGTTAGGGTTAGGGGTTAGGTTTAGGGGTTAGGGTTAGGGTTGGCGTTACTCTTAGGATTAGGGATAGAAGGTTTAAGGTTAGGGTTTGGTTTGGGGTTAGGGGTTAGGGTTAGGGTTAGGGCTAGCGTTACTCTTAGGTTTAGGGTTAGGGTTAGGGTGAGTGATTGGGGTTAAGTATAGGGTTAGGTTTAGGGTTAGGATTTGGTTTAGGGTTAAGGTTAGGGTTAGGGGTTTTGGTTAGGGTTAGTGTTAGGTTAGGTGTTAGGGTTAGGGTTAGGGTTAGGGTTTAGGATTAAGGTTAGGGTTAGGGTTAGTTTATGGGGTTAGCGTTAGCTTTAGAGTTAGGGGTTAATGTTAGGGTTATGGTTAGAGTCAGGGTCATGGTGAGGGTTTAGGGTTAGGGTTAGCATTAGGGTTAGTGTTAGTGTTATGGTTGGCATTAGGTTTAGGGTTCACAGTTGGGGTTAGGGTTCGTGTTAGGGTTGGGGTTAGGCGCTAGGGTCAGGGTTAGGGTTAGGGGTTAGGGTTAGTGTTATGGTTGAGGTTGGGGTTGGGGTTGGGGTCAGTTTGGTGTTAATGTTGGGATTGGGGTTGGGGTTAGCGTTGGGTATGTGGTTAGGTTTAGGTTTGGGTTGGGGGGTTAGGGTTAGTGTTGTGGTTGGGCTTAGGGTTAGGATTAGGGTTGAGGTTGGTTGGGGTTTGGGTTGGGTTCCGGTTGGGGTTGGGGTTAGGGTTTAGGGTTAGGGTTGGTGTTAAGGTTAGGGTTAGGGTTATCTTTAGGGGTTAGGGTTGGGGTTAGTTTTAGTGTTTGGGTTGGGGGGGTTAGTGTTAGGTTTAGGATTAGGTTGGGTTAAGGGTTAGGGTTGGTGTTTAGTGTTGAGGTTTGGGTTTAGGGGATTTGCTTAGGTTAGCGTTAGTGTTAGGATTTGGTTTAGGGTTAGGGGTTAGGGTTAGGTTTGGGGTTAGGGCTAGGGACATGTTTAAGACTAGGGCTACTGCTAGGGACTAGGGATAGGTCTGGGGGCTAGGGCTGGGATTAGGGTTAGTGTTTGGTGTTATGGTTGGGGTTAGAGTTAAGGGTAGACATAGGGTTAGGGGTAGGGGGTTAGAGTTAGGGATAGTGTTAGGGTTAGGGTTAGGGTTAGGGATTAGGGGTTGGGGTTAGGGGAAAGAGTTTGGGCCTAGGATATGTGTTAGGGTTAAAGCTAGGGTTAGGGTTAGAGGGTTAGGCCTGGGGCTATGGTTAGGATTAGGGTAGGGTTAGGGAAGGTTTGACATTGGGGTTAGGTTTGGCGTTAGGTGAGCGTTATTATTAGGTTTATTGTTAGGGGTTGGGGTTGGGGTTAGTGTTACTCTTAGGAATAGGGATAGAAGTTTAGGGTTAGGGTTTTGTTTAGGGTTGGGGTTAGGGTTCAGCTTAGGATTTGGGTTTGGTTTAGGGTTGGGGTTAGGTTTCGGGTTAGGGTTAGGGTTTGGTTTAGGGTTGGGGTTAGGGTTAGGGTTAGCGTTACTCTTGGGTTTAGGGTTAGAAGGGTTTGGGGTTGGGGTTAGGGATTGGGGTTAGGTATAGGGTTAGGTTTAGGAGTTAGGATTTGGTTTAGGGTTAGGGTCAGGGTTAGGGGTTTTTGGTTACGGTTAGTGTTAGGTTAGGTGTTAGGGTTAGAGTTGAGGGTTAGGGTTTAGTGTTAAGGTTAGGGTTAGAGTTAGGGTTTGGGGTTAGCGTTGCGTTAGCAGAGTGGGTTGGTGTTAGGGTTAGTGTTAGAGTCAGGGTCAGGGTAGGGTTTGGGGTTTGGGTTAGGGTTAGGTTTAGCATTAGGGCTAGGATTAGGGTTAGGGGTTAGGGTTCGTGTTAGGGTTGGGGTTAGGTGCTGGGGTCAGGGTTAGGGTTATGGGTTAGGGTTCAGGTTAGGGATAGGTTTGAGGTTAGTGTTAGTGTTGAGTTTGGGGTAAATGTTGGGATTAGGGTCGGGGTTGGTTTAGGGTTTGGGTTGGGTTATGGTTGGGGTTGGGGTTAAAGTTTGGGGTTAGGGTTAGTGTTGAGGTTAGGGTTAGGGTTAGCTTTATGGGTTAGGGTTAGGGTTAGTGTTAGTGTTTAGGGTTAGGGTTAGGGGTTAGGGATAGGATTAGGTTAGGAGTAGGTTTGGGTTAGGGTTTGGGGTTGGGGTTAGGTTTAGGATTTGTAGGGTTAGGTTAGTGTTAGGATTTGGTTTAGGGTTAGGGTTAGGATTAGGGTTGGGGTTAGGGTTAATGTTATGGTTAGGGTTAGGGTTACGGTTATGGTTGGGGTGGGGTTAGGTTTGGGGTGGGGGGTAGGGTTGGGATTGGGTGGGGGTTGGGGTTGGGGTTGGGGTTCAGGGGTTAGGATTAGGATTCGTGGTTAGGATCAGGGTTAGGGGTTAGGGTTAGGTTAGGTTTAGTGTTGTGGTTGGGGTTAGGTTTGGGGTTGAGGTTAGGGTTGGGGTTAGTGATAGCTTTAAGGTTAGGGTAGGTTTAGTGTTAGGGTTGAGGTCTGGGGCTAGGTCTGGGGTTGGGGGCTGGGCTAGGGCTAGGATTAGGGTTAGGATTGGGTGAGTTTTAGGGTTACGGTTGGGGTTAGGGTTAGGTTAGGTGTGGGGTTGGGTTAGGTTTAGGGTTAGGGATCAGGGGTAGGGGTAGGGTTAAGGAGTATGTGTGAGTTATGGTTAGAGTTAGGGTTAGGGTTGTGTTAGGGTTAGGGTTCAGGGGTAAGTGTTAGGATTGGGGGTTAGGTTTGGGGTTAGGGTTAGGATTAGGGTTAGCGATACTCTTGGGTTTAGGGTTAGAAGAATTTTAGGTTTAGGGTTAGGGTTATGGTTACGGTTAGGGATTTTGGTTAGCGTTAGGGTTGGGGTTAGGGTAGGGTTTGGGGTTAGCATTGGGGTTGGGGTTTAGTGTTAGGGTTAGAGTTAAGGTTAGGGTCAGGGGTCAGGGTCATGGTTTGGGTTTAGCGTTAGCATTGGGATTAGCATTAGTGTTAGCGTTAGCATTAGGGATGGGATTAGGGGTTAGGGATAGTGTTAGGGATAGGATTACGGGTTAGGTTAGGTTTGGGATTACGGTTAGGGTTAGGGATTAGGGTTGGGGTTGGGGTTGGGGTTAGGGTTGGGATTGGGTGGGGGATAGGGTTGGGGTGGGGTTAGGGTTAGGGTTAGGGATAGGGTTAGGTTTGGGTTTGGGGATAGGGTTAGGGTTAGGGTTGGGGTTAGTGTTAGCGTTGGGGTTGGTGTTAGGGTTAGGGTTGGGGTTGGGGTTAGGTTTAGGGTTGGTGTTGGGGTTGGGGGTTAGGTTTGGGGTTAGGGTTAGTGTTAGGGTTAGTGTTAGTGTTGGTGTTTAGCATTAGGGTTAGGCTTAGGGTTAGGGTTAGGGTCAGGGTCAGGGTCAGGGTCAGGGTCAGGGGTCAGAGTCAGGGTCAGGATTTAGAGTTAGGTTTAGGTTAGGTCTGGTGCTGGGGCTATGGTTAGGGCTGGACTTGGGCTGGGGTTGGGGGTTAGGGTTGGGTGAGTTTTAGTGTTAGCGTTAGGGGTAGGGGTAGGGTTAAGTTAGGGTTAGGGTTAGGGGTGGGGTAGGGGTGGGTTAGATTGTGCGTTGGTTGGGGTTAGAGTTAGGGTTGGGGTTGGTTTAGGGTTTAGATTAGGGTTAGGTTTAGGGTTAGGTGTTAGGGTTAGGGGTTAGGATTATGGGTTGGGTTTACGGTTGGTGTTGGTGTTTGGTTTAGTGTTAGGTAGGGTTAGGGTTAGCGTTACTCTTAGTTTTAGGGTTAGAAGGTTTAGGGGTTAGGGTTAGGGTTAGGGTTTGTGTTGGGGTTTGATTTAGGGTTAGGGTTAGGGTTGGGGTTGGGGTCAAGGTCAGTGTCAGGGGTTTATGGTTATGGTTAGCGGTAGGGTTAGCGTTAGCATTAGGGTTAACATTAGGTTTAGGATTAGGGTTAGGGGTTAGGGTTAGTGTTAGGGTTAGATTTGGTTAAAGTTGAGGCTATTGTTAGGGTTAAGGGTAGGATTAGGTGTTTTGGTTAGTGTTAGCTTTGGGTTTAGTTTTGGGGTTAGGGTTGGGTTAGTATTAGGTTTATGGTTGGGATTATGGTTAGGGTTAGGGGTTAAGGTTAAGATTAGGGTTAGGGGTTCGGTTTAGGGTTAGGGGTTAGGTTTGGCGTTAGGGGTTAGGGTCAGGTTTCGGTTAAGCTTGGGCTGGGGTTAGTGTTCGGGGGTTAGGGTTAGTGTTCTGGTTTAGAGATAGGGTTTCGGAAAGTGTTGGGGTTAGGGTCGGTTATGGTTAGGGGTTGGGGTTAATGCTAGGGCTGGGGCTAGGCCTACGGTTGGGGTTAGTGTTAATTTTAAGGGTTGGGTTAGAGGTTGTGGTTGGTTTGGGTTGGGGGTTGGGGTTGGGGTTTAGAGTTTAGCATTATGGGTAGGGTTGGGGTTAGGGCTAGTGCTAGGGTTAGATCTAGGGCTGGGGCTAGTGTTAGGAGCTTGGGCTAGGGCTGGGGTTAAGATTAGGGTTGGGTGAGTTTTCAGGTTAACATTAAGGGTATGGGTAGAGGTGGGTTGGGCTTAGGTTGGGGTTGGGTGTGGGGGTAGGTTTGGGTTAGGTTTAGGGTTAGGGGTGGGGATAGGGTAGGGTTGCGTTATGTTTAGATTTAGACCAGTTAGTGTTGGGTGGGGTTAGGGTTAGGGTTATGTTTAGGGTTAGAGGGTTGGGTTGGGATTTGGGTTATGGTTACAGTTAGAGTTAGGGTTAGGGGTTAGGGTTAGGGTTGGGGTTGGGTTTTGGGTTAGGATTTGGGTTATGGTTACAGTTAGGAGTTAGGTTAGGGTTAGTGTTAGGGTTCAGTGTTAGGTTTTGAGTTAGGGTAGGAGTTGGGGTTAGGGTTATGGTTAGTGTTAGGGTTAGGGTTACGGTTAATGTTTTGGGTCAGATTGAGGGTTAGGGATCGGGGTTTTGGGGAAAGGGTTGGGGTTAGGGTTAAGGGTAGGGTTAGGGATTGAGGTTAGGATTACGATTGGGGTTAGGGTTGGGTTGGGGTTGGGGTTAAGGTTAATGCTAGGGCTAAATTCACTCTTTCACTAACCTTGCAATCCTAACTCTAACCCAAACCCCAACAGATGCCCTACCTACTACCTCTATCCTCAAATCTTAGGCCTTAACCCTGCCTAACCCCAATTAGCTAACCCTTTGGCCTGGCTCTGGCCAGAGCCTGGCCATGAGGCCTGGCCTAGCCATGACCTTGGCCTGGCTCCTTGGCCTGGCCAGGCTCTGGCCTGGCCTGGGCCTGGCCTGGCCTGAGCCCTAACTTAACCTGGCCCTGGGCCCTGGCCTGACCTGGCCTGGCTCCTGGCCTGGCTCTGAGCCTGGCCTGGGCCCCTGGCCTAACTCTGGCTCTGGCCCAGCCCCCACCTGGCCTGGACTGACCTGGCTCTGGCCTGGCCTGGGCTCTGGCCCTGTTCTGGCCTGTTGACCTGGGCCTGGGCCTCTTCCTGGCTCTGTCACAACAGGCCTGGCTGGCCAGGTCTGACTCCTGGCCCTGGCCTGGCCCTGGCCTGGCACCTGTCCCCTGGCTCGCCCTGGCCTGACCTGTGCCTGGCCCTGGCCCAACCCAGGCCTGGCCTGTAGCCTGGCCTGGCACTGGGGCCTGGCCTGGCCTGACCTGGGTCTGGCCTGGCCTGGCCTGCCCTGGCCCTGGCCTGGCTGCCTGATCCTGGGCTACTGGCCTTGCCTTAGGCCTGGCCCTGCCCCTGGCCTTGGCCTAACCCCTGACCTGGGCTCTGTCCTGGCCCCAATGGCCTGGCCTAGGCCTGATGCTCTGCCCTGGCCTATCTGGCCCCGGCCTGGCCTGGCCCTAAGCCTGGCCTTTTTGCCCCTGCCTGGCCTGGCCCTGCCCTGGCACTGGCCCTGGCCTGGCCTGACCTAGGCCTGGCCCTGGCCTGGCCTGGCTGCCCTGGCCTGGCCTGGCCTGGCCTGGCCCTGTCACTGACCTAGGCCTTGGCCTGGCCTAGGGCCTGGCCTGGCCCCTGGCCTGCTGCAAGGCCTCAGGCCCTGACTCTGGCCGCCTGGCCCTGGCCCTCGTGGCCTGGCCTAGGCTCTTCACCCTGTCTCCTGGCCTGGCCTGGCCTGGCGCTGGCCTGGCCTGTAAGCCCTGGCCTGGCAGCCTGGCCTAGGCCTGATCCTGGCCCTGGCCTGGCCTGGCACTGGCCTGGCCTGACCTGGCCCCTGTGGCCTGTTGGCCTGGCCTGGCATGGCCTGGCCTGGCCTGGCCTGGCCTGGCCCGGCCCCTGCCTGACATTGCTGGCCCCTGTCCTGGCCTGTCCTGGCCTGGCCTGCCCTGGCACTGGCCTGGCCTGGCTGGCCCTGGCCTGGCCTGACCTGGCTACTGGCCTGGCCTGGCCCCTGGCCTAGCCTGGCCTGGCCTGCCCCTGGCCTGGCCTGGCCCTGGCCTGGCCTGTTCTGGCCTGGCCTGGCCTGGCCCTCTGGCCTGACCTGGCGCCTGGTGGCCTGGCTAAGCTCCTGGCCCAGGCCTGGCCTGACCACTGGCCTGGCCTGGCCCTGGCCTGGCCTGGCCTGGCCTCTGGCCTGGCCTGGCCTGGCCCTGGCCTGGCCTGGCCCTGGCCTAGTCCTGGCCTGCCTGTCCTGGCCTGAGCCCTGCCAGCCGCTCTGGCCTGGCCTGGGCCTTGGGCCCTGGCCCCAGCCCTGAGTGGCCTGGCCCAGGCCTGACCTGGCCCTGGCCTGGCCTGGCCCTGGCCTGGCACTGGCCTGCCCTGGCTCTAGCCTGCCTGTCTGGCGCGCTCCTTTGGCTGGCCTGGCTACTGGCCCCTGGCCTATTGCCAGCATGTGCCTGGCTAGGCCTATTCTTGGCCTGGCCCTGGCCTGGCCTGTCCTTGAGCCATGATCCTGTCCCTGGCCTGGCCTGAAGCCTGGCCATACCTGATCACTGGACCTAACCCCTTACAGTGTACTGGCCCCTGGCCCTGGCCTTGGCCTTGGCACTGGCACTGGCCTAAGGCTCTCCTGGTCCTAGGCCTGGCCTAGCCTCTCCCTGGTCACGGACACTGGCACTGGCCTAGCCTGGTCCAGCCTAGCCTGGCCTGGCACAGGCCTGACACATGGCCACACTCTGGCACTGCCACTGGCACTGGCCCTTAGCCTGGCCTTGGTCCCAAATCCTGGCCATAGGCCCTAGCCTGGCCTAGGCCATAGGCCTTAGCCTGTCCATGACAGCTCTAGGGCCTGGCCTGCCTGGCCTAAAGGCTAATCATGGCCTAGGCCTGGACTCTTGCCTAACACTGGCCTAGCCCTAGCCCTGGCCCTGGCCTGGCTGTCCTAGACCTAGCCTCTCTGCCCTAGCCCAGGCCATACCGCCATAGCCATAAGCCTAAGCATAGCCTGACATTGGACCTAGCCTGGCCTGGCTTAGCCTGGCACTTGCCTGACCTCAGGAGCCCCTGCACGTGCCCCTGCACTGGCCCTGCCTGCCTGGCCTAAGCCTGTCATGACCCAGGGCCACGGGCCTGGGCCTGGCCTGGCCCTGGCCTGGGCCTTTAGGCCTTGAGGCCTGGTGCTGTCTCGGCTCTGGCCTGGCCTGGCTTCTGTCCGCCATGCTGGCTCTGTCACTAGGCACTGGCCTGGGGACAACAACTCTAGCACTGGCCTGGCCCAGATCCTTAGGCCTAGGCCTGACATGGCCTAGCACCCAGCCGTTCCCCTGCCACCACACCTGGGCCTGGCCATGACACTAACTAACCGCAACCTAATAGCACAAAACAGAGCCTTGGCCCTGACACAAAGCTTGGCCTAAAACTGGCCTGGCCTAGGCCCAGGCCCTGGCCGTGGCCAGTGGCTCTGGCCTAACCTTAGCTGTAGCCCTGGCTCTATCCTAGCCCTGTCCCCAGGCCCTCACTCGTCTGGCCCTGGCCT